>GL380121.1:0-12564 GCA_000143925.2 Caenorhabditis brenneri
AAATAGGTTCGAACCCGGAAAAATCCCCCCTCACTAGTTTACTAAGAAAATACGGAAAAAAAGGGAGAGGGTGAGTGGGGAAGAGGGTTTTATTGTTCCCCCCAACAAAGAAGTTGGTATTATTCAATTCCAAAGAGGGGGTGATAGAACCCTTTTTGGAAGGTATCCACCTTGGGAAATTGGACAAAACGGATGGGGTTTGGTTGATTTCCAATTTCGAAAAAATTGGAATGAAAAACACATTCAATGAGTTGTACGAAGGGATTGGGTATTGTCCCAATTTTGGGGAACACTTTTGATCACTGGTCTAAACCTATAGAAATGGCCGCGTTACTCAAAAAGTTTCAAACAGCAATGGAGTTCTTTTCGATTCGGAAACGGGGAGCAGAAAGCTGATTCGCAATGTGAATGCACTGTGATTTGGAATAAAGTTCTGGAGAAAAAAGTGGAAATGGAGGAGTACAAAGACTTAGAAACCAAACTGATAGATATGACGAGATATTCTATGACGGAGGAAATCCATGGATGCCCAATGGAATATAGCCATGGAATTGAATTGAACAAGGATGTTATAGAAGATTTTATGAATACCGTTGACTTTGAGTCTACTGGTAAAGAGAGAGAATCGACTTTTGCAGAGAATGAAGAGGTGCAATATTGGATGAATAAAATAGGTAAGTATACAAACTATGATGTAGTATATCGTCTCGATAGGACCGTCTTGTTAATAAGCGAGTAACGGTCAGTATCGGTCGGTTTCTGTGCTATAGTCCATCTTTTTCTGCTCATTTTGAGTGAAAAAAATTTGGCACTGTTCTAAAATCACGGTCCCAGAAAATAATCACGGTTCCAGTTTCAAAATCACGGTCTCACCTTTTTGAACTGTGTTTCTCACTCTTTTCGTCTCCGAGTAAGCTCGAAAAAAATTTCATTGATAATTCAATTTTGATAAAAGGGCCAGCTTTTTTTCAGAAGAAATATTGGAGCGTTGAAAATACTTTAAATACCGGTTTTTTTTTAAATATATCCAAATATATTCCCCCCTCCTATATTAAAGTACAGCGTCTTGGGCCTAGAATTATGGGGACTTTATTTAGGTGGTTTATAACGTGGGGTTTTATTGAAGGGTGAAGAGGGCCTTACACTGATTCAATATCAGTATTGTAAAGGTGTAGTCAGTTTTGCAGTAATTGTGCTAAGCCTCTTTTACTAATGGTGTTTACGAAATTTGGGGAAGGCTCCGTTAGTTCTGCTCTAGGCCGTCATTTTTCAACGTATACTCTATGTTTTCATGGCGATTGAGCTTGGCGAAGATCAAGGAAAAGGTGTAGACAGTTTGGCGGCCGTGAATCTACTAAGTTTATTTCACAAAAAAACACTTTCCCAATAGTTGAATGTTTTCTTCGAATGCTCAAAAATTTCTTCTGAAAAAAACTGGTTTTTAATCAAAATTGAATTATCAATAAAATTCCTTATGTGCTAACTGGAAGACGACAAAAGCGAGAAATACAGTTCAAAAGGCGGGTCCGTTTTAAATATGGAACTGTGATTTTAGTGAGGCCGGAATCAAGTTCAGGATGGGACCGTGATTTCAAAAATGGGACCGTTATTTTAGAACAGTGCCAAAAATTCAATAGTTTCCAGCATCAGGCAAGTACCCATTTATTGCTCTCCAATGCCAAAAAGACAAACAACGTTTTTTCGGTATTCCTATATTTTCGAAATTTAGTAGTAAAAAATTCGTTTCAAGACAAAAAACTCCATCAACCGTTCACTGGAACATGTGGGCACACGATTTGCTTGGTGTGTATTGCAAAAACTCCAAATGAAGACTGCCCAGTTTGTGGAGAGAAAGGATCGTTTAAAGATTATGAACTGGATGAAGACTTACTACGAGAAATTGAAATAATCAAACAAAACGCGTGGGAAATTTTCAAAGAACTGTGGAATAATGAAGTGACAATATTTGGAACATAGTGGCCTAACTCTTCCTTCTTCTTTTCAGGCAGCTTATTCCGATGCATGCTTTGAAAGCAATACAAGATCTACTGCGAACGTTCTGAACCTTTCTCGACATGTTCTTTGCCAAAAATGTGCGTCGACACCCCATGCCACGGAAAAACTCATTTTCCATTCATGGGAAAAAAAATATGAGAAAACAATTAACGGAATATTTTTGATGAAACTTCTGGTAGATGATAATGGAGAAGAAGAAAATTGTGAAATTTCTCAAACAGAAATTCAGAAAAATCAAAGACAGTTACTCAAAGTGTTAGAAAAACAAAATTATAATTACAAAGATAGTTGCGGATATGACAGAGAACTGATCAAACTGAAATTGATCGAAAAATTAATTGAAACTATTGACGAAAGCAAGAAAAAACTATTGATGCCTGAAGATAATCCTTATAAACATATTAAAGAAAATAACTGTCCGCTGTGTGTGATGATTGGTGAGTCTCGGAAATTATCTCACAAGTTAAGAAACTGTTCTATTCATCTTGAAGATTTTCTGGATTGTGCAACGAACGGCAAACAGAATCAAAACGAGTGGATGAACGTGATCGAGCACTTGTCAAGCGATAAATTGGTTAATTTTTTAAGGTGAAAACTGTGAGCAACAAACTTTTTTTTTCAGTCGAGATTCGAGAAATGCTGCATCCGCTGTCTTTTCTATCTAAACAATCGCTACAGTGCTTTGTTTCAACTTAGAGCTGATGTAGTGATTTTAAACAAAATGGGCAATGCAATAAGCGAAGGAATCGAAGTAGGCCAACTCGAGGACTTCGATCGGGTTCTGAACAGCCGTATGCATTACAACGATTGTGAAGTTTGCGTGAATGATGAGAAAACTTGGCAAAACTTGATAATTCGAGAATATTTTTTCTGCTTACTACAAACAATAACCGTTGGATTATCAAAAACAAATTTCGCATGTCATTTGCGAAAAATCAGAATTTACAGTTTGGCTTTTCATTTTCTTTTGGAAGTATGTGATGTATGGTGCTTGAACAACCGACACTGGCTTGTCTGTTGGAAGTTTATCAAAACGTCAAGTATGTTGGAAAATTTGAACTTCCGATTCAAAAAACTCAAAGATGAAATAGATAAAGAAGAGTTTGGAATCAAATGTAAATGCACGGAAATTTGGGAGAGGAATCAGATGATAATAAAGAAGATTGGACACAAAAACTGTGAAGAGAAGAGAAAGTATCAAGATTTAGGAGATTTAATGGAAGAAATGGCCAGATTCTCTTTAGAAGAAGATTTGGATGGATGTCCAATGAAATATAATCATGGATTTGTTTTGGATGAAGAAACAGTCAGAAAATTTAAGAGAGCGACTGATTTGGGAAAAGAAATCAACAAAAATAAGTGTTTATGTGTGCAAATCGGTAGGTTGTTCAGTGAAACTCAGAATAAACATTTTTCTGTCAATTCAGATTCTCTCGAGCCCAACTCAAACATCATCTCTGAAGCTAATATTTATCGAATCGTGCCATTATTCATTAATTGGTGGAAAGTCGAAGCTGTGGGTTGAGATTTATTTACAATCACATCTTTTTCTTGTTTTACAGTCATATCCGCATTTGCTATGTTATTCATGTGTAGATCGTCTGGAAATTATTCAAAAATCATTACAAATGCTGTTCGATTCAAACAAATGTTCGTGGAGGGAGCTTGAAAAATTCTTATCATTGTGCCACTTTATTCATCATTTTCAAATAACCAAAGGGAGGGTTTCCGAAAGACATATGGAAGAAATGACAAGAGTATTCGACGATTTCAAATCTGAATGGAATTAGCTTCCATTGCCACCTATACAAAGCTGTCGTCCGGCCGGCCGCGGCCAGCCGGAAAAAGTCGTGGTCACGGCCGGAAAAAAATGTGGAGGCCGAAGCCGAGAGGAAAAGCCGCGTCCTCGGACGGCCGAGGGCCAACAGCGAAAACGTTTTTCTCGTGTTTTTCTTGTTGTTTAATGTGAATACCACTAAAAATACCAAATAAAACTTTTTTCTCTCTATTCGGTTGCTGGAAAACATTCAATAACAAAATCAGAGCGAAAATATAAATTTTGATTTTTTCCAAAAAAGTTTGCCAACTTTTTTTTGTCTTTTTTTAAAGAGAATATCTACCGAGAATACATTTCTTAGTTGTTTCTGAATTGTTCTTTTATCATTACGTCTACTTGACCAGCAATTCAACAGAAAAAAAATTCAAGCGTAGCAAGCAGGAATCGATTTTTGCTGATAAGAATCAGGAATGAGCAAACAGTGTAGATTGGAGACATTTCTAAAAAAGTCACATTGTTAAACGTTTTTTATTTAGATTTTCACTTTTCAAATTCTTCATTGTTTGCCTCCAAAACCTTATTTCAGATTTGATTAGATTAGAAAACTGAATTTTACGAAAACGAACTAACATATAGTTGTTATCAGTGACGGTAGTTCTAGAGACTCGGAAAGTGATTCCAAACAAGCCAGTGGTGAAGTTGTTTACTCTTTTGTTTATTTTCTTTCAAAATTTTATTTCTATAGTGTTTTTTGAGTGAGTTCCAACTTTCTCCAAATAAGTTTTTTTTTCGAAGCGGGAGGACTGAAGTAACTTTTTTTTATTTCATAATATTACTTATTTGCTTCTGGTCAACACTTTTTCCTCTTGACATATATTACTAAAATCGCTCTGAAGCGAGATATTATACCATAGTTTGGTGCTTGTCCCTTTTGGTGGAAGAACTTTTGCCGGGTGAAGGCCGCGGCCACCGCACCTAGGCCACCCGTGCGAGAACGTTTTTATTCGATGAATTGTTAATAAAATTATTTTAATTTCGGATAAAAATGTATTCAACAAGCATTAAAATGATTCTTTGAGAAAGAACACAAAAAAAGTTGAAAATAGAGATATTCTGTTTGGTGCTTGTCCCTTTTGTGGCCGCCAACCTTGACCGAGGAACCCCTGGCCGAGGACCCGACAACGCGTAACAAAAACAATGTTTTTTTTAATGGCATTTCTTCTTTTTTCGGCTATTCTCATCTTTTTTTTGTTTTCCTTCTCAAAGCATCATTTTAATGCTTGTTTAATACATTTTTATCCAAAAGTAAAACAATTTTATAAACAATTCATCGAATAAAAACGTTCCCGCACGGGTGGCCTAGGTGTGGTGGCCGCGGCCTTCACCCGGCAAAAGTTCTCATGTCAAGAGGAAAAAGTGTTGACCAGAAGCAAAAAGTAATATTATGAAACAAAAAAAAGTGACTTCAGTCCTCCTTTAAAAACCAATAATGTCATCACTACAATATACCGTTTCAGCGAATAATATCTTAACTTCTTGTCTGTTTTTACTACACTGATCCAGTTCATTCTTTTGGTGTGTACTTCATTTAACAAAAACGTTACCTATCCAAATTTTGATATCTTCAAATTATTTATGAGTTCAAATCCCATAGAAAATTATCATTAATTATCAACTTTTACCTCTTTGTTTTAACTGTTCTCATCATTATTCCATAAGTGACTATGGTCCTTCCATAAGTGACTATGGTCCTCCAATGTTCTTTCATTTGAATTTCGAAATAATATTTTATCATTCGGAATTTCGGTTTAATGACAAACAGTCCCTGGCATCAAAAACTGTTGATCAGAATCTGGTCCAAATTGAAACGAATTTTATAGAGATATGAAAAAACGAATACATTTGTCATCTCTTCCACATCTCCCTTGAAACCCCTGCCTGTTGATAATTGAAAATCTTGAATATACCTGGTCCGTTCTCTAAGCGGGTCCAAAAGAATCTGAACAGGCAAAAGAATTGAACCTGATTTTCACTGAACAACCCACCGATTTGCACACATATGTACTTGTTTCTGTTGGTTTCTGCTTCTAAGTCAGTTGATTCTGTTAATTTTTTCCACTATTTCTTCATCCAAAACAATTCCATGATTATACCCCATCGGACATCCATCCAGATCTTCTTCTAAAGAGAATCTCGCCATTTCTTCCATTGAATCCTCTAAATCTTGATGCTTTCTTTTCTCCTCACAGTCTTCGTGTCTAAACGTTTTCATCATTTTCTGATTGCTTTCCCAAATTTCCGTGCATTCACACTTGACTTCGATCTCTTCTTTGTTCATTTCACTTTTGATTTTTGTGAATTGAAGGTTCAAATTTTTAACCATATCCGACCTTTTAATAAACTTCCAACAACCGATCCAATGTTGGTTGCCCTGGAACCACACCTCCCATACTTCCGAGCAAAAATGATAGACCAAGTTGTGAATTCTGATTTTTCGTAAATGGCAGGTGAAAATTGTTTTGGATAATCCAACGGTTACAGTTTGTAGCAGGCAGAAGAAATATTCTCGAATTATCAAATTTTGCCATGTTTCCTCATCATCCACAAAATTGTTACAATCGTTGCATTGCATATACTTCAAAACCCTTTTGATGTGGTTGAGTTGGTCTCCTTTGATCAATTCACTTATTGCATTGCTTATATTCTTCATATCTTCAAGCTCAGTTTTGGTGTGACACGAAGCACTGTAGCGATTGTTCAGATAGATCAGGCAGCGAATGCAGCATTTCTCGAATCTTGGCTGAAAACTGAAATTAACTATTCACAATTTTCCGTCTGATAAAACAAACCGGTTGACTGCTCCACAAATGCTCAAACACATTCATCCAGTCATTTTGATTATGCTCGTTTGTATTTTTTGCACAATCCAGGAAATCTTTCAAAAATCGGTCAGTTTGAAGAAAATTTTGGAGACTCACCAATTATCACACACAGCGGACAGTTTTTCTCATTATTGGCTTGTTGTTGTTGTTTAGCACTTCGATCAAGATTCTCAATTAGTTTCTCGATTAATTTCAACTGGATCAGTCCTCTGTCATATCCGCATTCTTGTCTCGTTTCATAGTTCAGCTCTTCCAACTTTTTGATTAACTGTTTTCGATTTTTGTGTATTTCTATTTGACGAAAATCACAGTTTTCTCCATCAATGTCATCTTCTAGAAGTTCCAGCAAAAATATTCCGTTAGTTTTTTTCAGATGATTGTTCCAGAATGGAATAGAATCGACTTTTTCCGTAGCATCGGCTTGGACCAAAGCACATGCTTCACATAGAACTTGTCGAGAAAGTTTCAGAATGTCCGCGGTAGATTTTAATGTGAAACGTTTCCACCAATTGGTCCCACTAGTAAAATTATTGAAATTAATGGCACATAGATATAAATCAGAAGAACTTTTATTGCATTTAGAGCATGTGCCGGAGTCCGCTGCCTAAAAAAAAGGAGAGTTAGGCTCACTGTGTTAAAACTGTGCTCACCTCACTGTTCCACAATTCTTTGAACATTTCCCACGCACTCTTTTTTATTGTATCAATTTCTCGTAGTATGTCCTCATTCAGTTGATGACCTCCGAACGATCTTTCCTTTCCACAAACTGGGCAGTCTCCATTATGAGTGTCTTCTACACACTGAGAGCAAATCGTGTGCCCACATGATCTAGTATACGGTTGATGGATTTGGTTATCTTAAAACACGTTTCTCAATTTATCTTAAAACACGTTTCTCAATTTTTGAATTTGAGAGCAAGAAAAGTACCAAAACGTTGTTGTTCCTCATTTTGACAGTGGAGATGAACAAATGGGAAAATGTTTGAAACTGAAATGTAAGTTTTCATTGAACTGTGAGAAAAATAAAAATTTTGGCGGGTATTCAAAAATTCAAAAATTTTCAAAAAATCAAATTTTCAAACTACGTCTACTAAAAAGCAAACGAATCCAAAAACCACATTAACATGATAGTTTTAGAGCGGCATATTACAACACAGCTCGTATACTTACCTATTCTTCCCATCAAGCACTTGAGCTCTTCGTTCTCCTCTGAAGTGAACTTTGTTTCTTGCCCAGTAGACTCAAAGCTAACGGTATCCTCGAGTTCTTCAATAGCATCCTTGTTCAATAAAATCCCATGACTATATTCCATTGGGCATCCATGGATTTCCTCTGTCATAGAAAATCTCGTCATATCTACCATTTTGGTTTCTAAATCTTTGTACTCCTCCATTTCCACTTTTTTCTCCAGAGCTTTATTCCAAATCACAGTGCATTCACATTGCGATTCAGCTTTCTGTTCCCCGTTTCCAAATCGGAAAGAATTCCATTGCTGTTTGAAACTTTTGAGTAGCGCGGCCATTTCTATAGGTTGAGACAAGTGATCAAAGTGTTCCCAAAATCGGACAATACGCAATCCTTCATACAATTCATTGATTGTGTTTTTCATTCGAATTTTTCGTAGTTGGCAATCAACAAACCCAACAGTTTGTTCTATTTCGTATGTGATTACTTCATAGAGGTTATCATCAGCCATCATATGGTTGATTATTACAAAGTTCCAAAGTGTTGAATCCTTTATGAAACAATTCTGATAACAGTTTTTCTTTTTTTCAGGTAGCTTCCTGTAAACTTCTTTATTTAATTTTTCATGGCAAGGACCACAAATAAAACATACTTCTGAGGATACAAATTCGTAAAATAATATGAATGAGGTTTCTTTTTCCGATGATCACACGACAAAAGGAAGTGGCAATCGTTCAAACGATCCAAACAGTTTAAGCAACACTTATCCAGAGGAATCTGTAAAGATTTTCATAGGCGCAACAAAAAAAAAAGAATCATCAAACCATTTCAGTTTTGCAGATTTCTCCAATAATGCTCACTCCGTTTTCCAGTAGAAAGTCTTTCTTCTGCTGGCTATAACCTGAAATTAAAACTTCTTTGAGACATCTGAAACATTAGAGATAAGGCAACAAACCATTGTAAAAACATAACGGACAATTAATTTTGTTGGAAGGTATTGTTGATGCAACACCACAGAACTCCTGAAATAACCCTTTTGACGTTGATATTATATTAAAAACACCAGTTCTGCCACGGGGAAGCATCACCAATTTCATAATGACCAATTACTCGAAAGACACTTACAAGGGAATGTTTTACTCACATTGGTTAGGAATTTTCTATGATGTGGTGGCCTGAAATCATTTATCATCGTGAGTGGATTCTGAATTTTGTAGCCCTCACTGGAGCCTGAAAGTCCGGAAATCTTAATTTGAAATCGTATCATCAATAATGAATTGTAAATAAGGAGGCGGGGTCAGCTATTCAGATTAAGATTTCCAGATTCTCAGGCTCCAGTAAGGGCTGGAAGTTTCAGAATCCACTCACAATAGCATCTACTTTTAGACCACCAATTTATAGAAATTCTTGAAGGGGGAGCCTAACATTCCAATGTTGTCCACTTTTTTAAATGAATTGACGCAGAATTTTCCAGTGAAGAAAACCCCGCTTTGCGAAAAATTCGAAAATCATTCTGAAGCGTGATACGAGCTATGCGGGGTCAAACCAGGTCGAACCACGAACCAGGGCCCCTTTTCCTTATATTTTCACGGAAAAAAGTTGAGCGTCCCCTTTCCCGTAAAAATAAAAGGAAAAAGGAATGATTTTTGAATTTTTTGCAAAACTGTTTTTTTCTACAAAATTCTGCGTCGATTCATATGAAAAGTGGAAAAATTTGGGATACTGGACTGTCTGATTTGGCTGGTTCTATCATTGGATAGTATAGCCTTTTTCTCAATGATAATATTGGTATGTATGAAGAGTGAAACCTTACATATATCTCAAATTACCTTTTCAGAAATCGAACATTTCCTACGAGCATCAGCCATGTATTCCCATGAGTACAAAGGGCATCCAGATTCAAAAACTTGAGGCTTTATGCCAGCAAGTCTATGAATTTTCACATCAATAAATGTTCGGGAAAACGTTTCAAGCTCTTCGTGAAATCTTGAACATTCGCAAGCATTTCCTTCTATTCCAAACAACTCGAGCACTTTTTCGTCCACATTCTCGAAATATTTCTTTATTAACTCCTTTATGATGAGCTCTCCCAAATATCCACATTCAAATTCTTCAAAGTATTCCAGTTCTTCAATCACTTTCAGCAAGTTTTGTCCGATCAGTTCAATTTTAAATCGTCTCAGGAAACAATCGATTAAACATTTCTTATTTTTGATTGTATCTTGAAACATGTTCAAAACATTCTGAGCAAGAGCCATCGTTATCAACTTTTTTGATTTTTTATTCATGTTATGCTCTGCAATTTTGTGTCCTTTCTCTCCGTGATTATCGATAGCACAATCTGAACACATCACCCGTTGTAATATCTTGAGAACAACCGAATTATCCTTCTTCCATCCCCACCAATTCTGTTTGAAAAGTGTCTCCTTGTCGCAAGTTAGACAAATGCGTGGAACCTTCACCGGTTCAACACATACTGAACAAAGCAGTCGGGTTTCTTCGAAGAGCATTGAGCAGAACCCAGCGCTGCGGTTCTGGAAAGCACTTATTGGAAGAAAAACTCGTGGTCGAACTTTGAAGCCCTTAGGGCTTAGCCTCAGAAGGCTGTTTTTTTTGTTCGTCTGGAGCAGCCGGTAGTCTTCTGCCCGATCACCTTCAAGATTCTTCAATCCTAAAAATCTCACCTTTTTATCCACCCATTCTTTTAATTTTTCGAAAAATCTCTTCCTACAATCTTCGATCAATGCAATTGAGGCGTAATTAACCGATATTACACTAAAAGATCTGCTGAGTCCGCAAACTGGACATCTACTGAATCGGCGAACTGTGATACATTCGAGACAAACGGTATGTCCGCATTGACCGATACACGGTTTCCTAGTTTCGCCGTCTGAAAATAAGTATTTGAATTCAAGTTCTTGTTGAATTATGAACATACCAAAACAATGAACTGGATCAGTGAAGTAAGGGCAGACAAGAGGTAACGACATTGTATGCTGAATCGTCATATTGTAATAAGGACATTGTTAATTTTTTATTGCTCATAAAAAAGATTTGATGAAAAATCAATTGAAATTGGAACTCACTCAAGAAACACTACAGAAATAAAATTTCGAAAGGAAATAAACAAAAGAGGAAACAATTTATTTTATGTTTACTTTCAGTCGCTTTCCGAGTCTCTAAACATTGTGTCACTGATAACAATTATATGTTTTCTGTTAAGAAAATTTTGATCTCAAATTGACTTACCAAGGCTATGATAGGGTATTGAAAATAACAATTGTGGAAGGTAACTAGTGACAGTTAAAATAGAAAGCTTGTAATAAATGAATAATTTGAAAACGCTTCTAACCTACACCACTTCCTCATTGTTAATTCTTATCAGCAGTTATCGATTCTTCCTTGCTATGCCTAAAACTGTGTTGTCTTTTGCCTGTTGCATTCTTCTTCGTGATGAGAAAACGAAGATAATTTTTTTAAATACGATTTGAGGGTTGGACTAGTCACAATGACAAGATGGAAACTGTTTTACAATTTCAAAATCCTTAAAATCCCGAAAGTTTTGAGAATTTGAAGAATCGGTTCAATGAAAATATAAATTTTATATAAGTTTCCGTTGTACCACGCTTTCAAAAATGCCTGATTTACTGAAGCAAACCGGTAAAAGATTTACCATTTCCGATTCTGATTCTTAGTGTAAAACACAATGCCAAACACGGTTTATGCTCACAATTTAAGATTGTAACTAGGGAAAAACTGATTAATGGCATTAAAATAAGTTTTTAAAAAACTATGGGAATTCCGTATCCAATGGGCATCCTGATGTCATTTCGGTTAAACCGAGTTCGTCAAGTTTTTCCGACGCTTCCATCAAGCAGCCGTGCTCTTCTTCAATCATCCGATTTGTACTCTGTTTCAGTAGGAAAGGGGCGGAGCTTGATCCAAGTCTGTGTTTTGTACTTAGGGGACCAAGGGTCATATCTATACAATATTTCACTCAGAAAAAACCAGCTTGAAAATAGTGTGTCAATGGTAAACTACCCTCTCCTCACCAATTAGCCAGAATGCGTCTTAAAGGAGGACTGAAGTCACATTTTTTTATTTTTTTATTTTATTTGTTATCTTCTCTTCTTCACGTTTTCCTCTTGACGCATATGTCGAAAATCACTCTGAAACGAGATATACAGCTCCGAAGTACAAAACGTTCTCTTTTCACCACGAGGAGTACACGAGGGAATTAATGCGTTTTTGCGAAGCACAAATTGTATCTTATGCTTCTTTGGTCCGATTCCCGTTAACTTTTATGCCTTTTGCTTTTTTCCATCTTTGAAATTTTATTTTTCTCTCCTATTTTAACACCAAAACATTTTGAAGGTCGTTCTTCGTTCTTGGTTCATTTTCTGTGTATGAACCATTTTTGTTGTTACAATAAAAATCAATAATCTGCTCATTCTTAGTTTATTCAATAGTTTTTGGTCGAGTATCTCGGTAATCCCCAGAACCATATGGAACAAACATGAAGAACTTCATCTTTTTGTCTATAAGTGAGCTTACAAATGTGAACGTACGATAGATCTAAAAAGCCATCAGCCCATAATGAGAGGATCTCATTTCGACCAATGTAGATTCTAGATAATTATACAAGCTGACTATTGCAATGTCTTCGATCCGATGTCTCGTATTCGAATCTTCCTTTATAGGACAT
>GL380121.1:12574-47724 GCA_000143925.2 Caenorhabditis brenneri
CAGGAGCAGCTCCTGTCAGGAACGCAATAGTTCACGAGTGGTCACTGCTACTGTGGAGTCAGATTCGACAAATGGATTTTAATAAAATATTCACGTCAGGGATGTCAGATAGGTGAAGGGGAAACGATCTCTCATGCAGCAACGGGATTGACAGACGCCAGCTCTCGTCTGCATCATTCTCAAATCAGTTATCTTTACCACAGACTTTAAAATTGGGAAGGAAGTTGAGGAAATGGCGGCTTGAATTGAAGAAGAAGAAGGTGTTGGAGGACATTTCCTAGTCGAGCATTGGGAAGTAGAAGAGGATCGATGAGGATGTGAGAGTGAATAACTGGAAATATAATTCTGAATCTTAATTGTCACAACGCAGGAATAAACTTGTGCAATCTTAATGGGAACAGTGATCGTTAAGTACCTGGGAGCAGTATATGTTGTTTCAGAGTGACATTAGACATATGCGTCAAGAGGAAAACGTGAAGAAGAGAAGATAATGATGTGACTTTAGTCCTCCTTTAAGTCCATTCCTAACTACAAAAATGCTTTGCGCGACTCGCGTAAATTGTGCCGAGCCTTGTTGTATATTAGCTCTTTAAGAAACAATGAGAATTTCCGAAAGACCTGATATCAAAACATTTATCATCGGAAGTCGGGTTTCAAAATTTTAGTCTGAATCATCTGAAGACGAACAGGATTGATCGGATTCAAAACGCTCAAAACAATCGTCATTAACATTATGATAAAAATCCATCGGACATCCTGTTATGATTTTGGTTAGTTTAAATTTGGCAAGTTTTCCTGCCATCAAAGATTTGTATTCTTCTTCCATCATTCGACTGATCTTCACATTTTTCAAAAATCTGTTTATGTCAAAAGTTTCTGTGCAATAGCAAACAGTCCCTGGCACCAAAAACTGTTGATCCGATTCTGATCCGAATTGGAACAAATTCCATTGAGAGATAAAACTATCAAATACTTTTGGCAACTTTTCAAAATCTCCTTCGACATTCCTCCCTAATGTTTCTGGAAATACCCTTCCTTTTGATATTAGAAACTCTTGAATGAACTTGGTCAATCTTTCGAACGTTTTCAGTATTCTCATTTTTCTCAGCTCACAATTGTAAAACCCAGGAAGTGTCCTCAGGCCATTTTGAATAAGTTCCAGACGATCTACACATACATGGCATAGCAAATGAGGGTATGACTGTTAAAATGAAAAAGCTCTGTTATTAACTTATAATTTCAACCTACGGCTTCGTATCTCCACCAATTTATAAAACATGACACAACGTGTTCAAAATTAGCACGAGAGATTGCTATGTTTGGTTCCATTGAATCTAAATTAATAGGAAAAAATTGAACCTGAGTTCTACTGAAAAACCCACCAATTACAGCACATAGACACTTGTTGTCGTTGGTTCCTGCTTCTGTATCAGTTGTTTCCTTCAATCGTTTTACTATTTCGTCATCTAATTCGATTCCATGATTGTATTTCATTGGACATCCATCCAGATCTTCTTTTAAAGAAAATATGGCCATTTTTTCCATTGATTCCTCTAAATCTTGATACTTTCTCTTCTCTTGACATCTTTTGTGTCCAATCTGTTTCATCATATTCTGATTTCTTTCCCAAATGTCCGTGCATTCACATTTGAGTCCGCGTTCTTCTTTGTCCAATTCACTTTTGAGTTTTTTTAATTGAATGTTCAAATTTTCAAACATGCTTGTCTTCTTGAAAAAATCCCAACAAATTAACCAGGAACGATTGTTCATTAGCCATACATCACATACTTCCGAAAGAAAATGATAGACCAAATTGTGAATTCTGCTTTTTCGCAAATGGCAGGTGAAAGTTGTTTTGGATAATCCAATGGTTATAGTTTGTAGCAAACAGAAAAAATATTCTCGAATCATCAAATTTTGCCATGTTTTCTCTTTATCCACGAGATGGTTGCAATCTTTGCAACGCATACGAGACAGAACTCGGTGGAAGCTCTCAAGTTGAAATTCATTGATTCCTTCACTTATTGCATTGATCATCTTTATTAGATTCTTTTTTTCAGTATCAATTTGACACGAAGCACTGTACCGATTGTTCAGATAGAGTAGGCAGCGGATGCAGCATTTCTCGAATCTTACCTGGAAACAAAAATGCATTATTCAATGCTTTCATTTTGTCAAAATAGACCGATTGGTTGCTCCACAAATGCTCAAACCCATTCATCCAATTGTTTTGGTTATGCTCGCTTGTAGTCTTTGCACAGTCCAGAAAATCTTCAAGTGAAAATGAAAATTTGTAAAGAGATTTTGGCTCGATTCAACTTGTAACGGTCCCGCGGAAATAATTTTTTTTTTGATTATTCAGTTTTCTTTCTTTTTTTACCCCAGTCTTTCAATATACGAAAGTGAGTCTATCCTTCAGAAAAGATAATTTTAATGAAACACATATTTCACGAAATATACAATACCGGCCATATTTATACGAACACCACCTGAAAATTCAGTTGATTTTGTACTAAAAAATTTGGAATTTGGAATTTGGAAGAAAATACTAATGCTAGAGCTCCATCTCCAGCGACTGTTCAACTTTGAAGGAACTGTAATTTTATTTCTGCGGTCTCAAATTCCAAGTCGAATAGAACCGAGGTATTCTAGAGAGACTAACCAATCATCACACACATCGGACAGTTTTTATCTTCAGTGTGTTTGTTTCCATGTTCATCAGGCTCAAAAAATACCTTTGCACTCTGATCAATGCCGGCAATCAGTTTTTCGATCAATTTCATTTGAATCAGTCCTTTGTCATATCCGCAATCATCATTTTTCTCATAATTCAATTCTTCCAATACCTTCAGTAACCTTGTCCGATTTTCCTGAACTTCAATTAAAAGAATTTCACAGTTTTCTTCTCCAATGGCATCTTCTAGAAGTTCCAGCAAAAATATTCCGTTAGTTTTTCTCAGATAATCTTTCCAGAATGGAAAAGAGTTTAATTTTTCCGTGGCATGGGCTCGGGCCGAAGCACATTCTTGGCATAAAATTCGTCGAGAAAGTTCCAGAACGTCTGCAGTAGTCTTCATTCTGAGACGAGTACTACGGACATCAACTACGGTCAAATTATCATCGAGGCATATGTGTAGGTCAGGAGAATGTTTGTTGCATTGAGAGCATGCGCCGGAATCCGTTACCTAAAAAGAAGAAGAAAAGGCTCAGCTCTCCATGTTTTGAATGTTCTTACCTCACAGTTCCCAAATTCTTTGAAAATTTCCCACGCGTTTTGTTTGATTGTTTCAATTTCTAGAATTAATCCCTCATTCACTTGATGTCCTTCAAACGATCCCTTCTTTCCACAAACTGGACAGTCTCCATTATGAGTTTTTTCAACACACACCGAGCAAATTGTGTGCCCACATTCTCCAGTGTAGGGTTGATGAATTCGGTTGTCTTAAAACGATTTTTTTTCAATTTTTGGATTTGAAAGCAGCAAGAGTACCAAAAAGTTGTTTTTCCTCATTTTGACAGTGAAGATGAGCAAATGGAAAAATAGTTGATGCTGGAAAATAATTGAATTTTTTTCACTGAAAAATGAGCAGGAAAAATGGATGTTTGGGCAGAAACCGATCTATACCTGTAGCATTTGTTGAAAACAAAAGACAAACTAAACAAAATCAATTTGGTTCTCGAATTCATAAAAAAAAACAATCCTTCTAAAACCACAACCCATTTTGTGTGCTTACCTATTTTTTCAATCAAACGCTTGACCTGTTCTTTCTTCGTCGAACCCCACACTCTCTCTTCGCCAGTAGATTGAAAGTTAGGCACTGTTCTGAAATCGTGGACCGAGAAAAAAAAATCGTGGACCGAAAAAAAATCGTGGACCGAAAAAAAAAATCGTGGACCGAAAAAAAAAATCGTGGACCGAAAAAACAGGGAAAAAAAATCGTGGACCGAAAAAAAAAATCGTGGACCGAGAAAAAAAATCGTGGACCGATGAAGGTAGGTCTGGAAAAAAATCGTGGACCGAAAAAATCGTGGACCGGAAAACAAATCGTGGACCGGAGTTGAGGTTCTATTATCACCTATTCTTTTTGAAGAACTTTTTTGCGTTTCAAAACAAATTAATAATTTTTGATTGGTATCTATGCTAAAATATGTTTATTCAAAAAGAGGAAGCATTAAATCATGAAAAAAAGTATTTAAAGGGAAAAAGCATGATAGACTAACTCTATCTGCATTAAAAACCTTCCTAAAATAAAAGAATACTGGAATATTATATTATTCTGAAAATGGAGTATTATTGAGAAATGTCACGTGCTCCACGGCCGCGTCCGCGTCCACGTCCTTGTCCACGTCCTCGAGCTGTTCCACGGGTCGCAGCAACTGGAGATGGAACGCGTCTTGGAGATTGTTGATTTCTCGAACGAGTCACCATGGAAAGTCCGTTCGGTGATCGGTTTCGGAAGGAACTTCTTGTTCGAGTACCAGTCATCAAATTGGGTGATGCAGATCTTCCACGCGATGTTGTTGCTCCACGTGTTGTTGCTGCTCCACGAGTTGTTGTTGCTCCACGCGTTCTTGCTCCACGAGATGTTGACGCTCCACGCAATGCTGAAGCTCCACGAGATGCTGAAGCTCCACGAGATGCAGAAGCTCCACGCGATGCTGGAACTCCACGAGATGCTGAAGCTCCACGAGATGCAGAAGCTCCACGCGATGCTGGAACTCCACGAGATGCTGAAGCTCCACGAGATGCAGAAGCTCCACGCGATGCTGGAACTCCACGCGATGCTGGAGCTGCACGAGATGCTGAAGCTCCACGAGATGCCGAAGTTCCACGAGATGCTGGAACTCCACGCGATGCTGGAGCTGCACGAGATGCCGAAGTTCCCCGAGATGCTGAAGCTGCACGAGATGCTGAAGCTTCAGGGGATGCAGAAGCTCCACGCGATGCTGGAACTCCACGCGATCTTGAAGCTTCAGGAGATGTTGATGCTCCAGGAGATGATGATGCTCCACGCGATCTTGAAGCTCCCGGTGATCTTGCTTCTCCAGGAGATGCAGGCCTTCTACGTAAAAAACTGATGTTTCCAGAAGGCGACGCTTCACGGGAGAGAACACTATCACGGGGTCCAGGAATTTCAGAGGGGGAGACAGGCGGAGTAGATGGAGATTGCGTGGAGGATGGACGGCTTGTTCTGCGTGCTGCATTTTGTTGTCGTGCCATACTTCTAGAAGAACCACCAGTTGCTGCATGAGGAATTTGTTGTTGTGCCACAGTTCTAGAAGAGTTGTGCCACAGTTCTAGAACGTCGTCGAGCTTCAAGAGAATTTCCGTCAAATGACTATGCAATGGTTTAACCGAGAAGGCAAACGTCATCTCAAACTTGGAGGACTGTTCAAATTGTGCTATTGACAATCACGAAGTAAAAGGACACACGAGCATCTTCTCGTCGAGATTTTCGAAATACTTCTTTATCTGCTCCTTTCTGATAAGATCTCCCAAATATCCACATTGCCCTTCTGCAACGTATTCCAGTTTTTTAAATATACTCAGCAAATTCTTTTCTATCCATTCAATTTTCGACTTTCTCAGAAAACAATCAATTGCGCTTTCTTTATTCTCAACTGCATCTTTGAACATTTCTAGAGTGGTTTGAGCAATAACCGTCGATATTTCCTTTTTCGATCTTTGATTCATTTCTTGCTTCTCAACTGTGTGTCCTTTTACTTCGTGATTGTCAATAGCACAATTTGAACACATCCCTCGTTGTATTGACTTGGGAACAGCTCCGAATAAACGCTCTTGCGTTAATAACCAATTTTCACAAGTTACACAAACTCGCGGAATCTTAACCGGTTCAAAGCATAATGAACAAGAATGTTGGGTTTCTTCGAGTAGCTTTGAGTAGAATCCAGCATCAGGGTTCTGAGATTAAACCATCGAAAGAGGGGGACTTTTAGGAGGTTTTTCGTATTCTTACTTCAAGAATCGAGTATATTCAATAATATTCTGCCCAACTACCTTCAAGATTTTCAGATTCTAAAAAGCTCACCTTTGAATACACCCATTCTCTCCATTCCTCCAAAAACCTCTTCCTACAATCTTTGATCAAATCAATTGAAGCGTAGTCAACAGATATTTCACTAAACGCTTCTTCGAGTCCGCAAACTGGACATTCGATCACTTCGTGAACTTTGACACACTCAAGACAAACAGTATGACCACATGGACCGGTGCAAGGTCTCCTAGTTTTGTCGTCTGAAAACAAACAAATTAAATTGGAGTTTCTATGAAATTATGTACGTACCAAAGCAATGAATTGAATCTGTGCGGCAAGGACAGACAAGAGGTAAAGCCATTATATGCTGAAACGTTGTATTTTAGCGGGGACATTAATGGATTTTTCGCTCTAGAAATTGGAGAAAAAACCGAGATAGAGCAAATGAGAAGTTAAAAAATTTGGACCGCGTAGTCATCCTCTATATTTTCGTAATAAAAAAAACTATGCAAATCGAAGAATTCGAAAGAAAATAAACAGTGAAAGTTTGTTGTATGTTTGCTTTCAGTCACTTTTCGAGCCTCTAAAACTTTTGTCACTGATAAAAACTATATGTTAGTTTGTGTCGAAAATTAAAGTTTCTTGAACTCGCGAAAACCACAATAGGAATTTTGAGATAGAAAATTGGTGAATTCAACCAGGGCTTGATTATTTTAGTTTTTTGGGATAAAGCGATATTTGTAAAAATTAAAACAAAAAAATTGACGGAAAAACGGTTTTTCAACAATTATTATCACAAAAACCAAAAAATGAAGCCCTATCAAAACCATTTTTCTGGGTTCAACGTGTTATCTTTTTTTTTAAACCAAAAAAATAATAGAGAATTGTTTAAGTCCATTGCTGACCGTGAGCACGTTATGCGCGTGCCGATTTTGCCGCACCGTGCGCTGTAAATTCTTATCAGCAATTCTCCTTGTCGAATTGCTGAGTGTGACATTTCAGAATTTGGAGAGAAACGGAAAACATAGGGAGAGAAAGAAAAATTTATAGAACTTCCAGAAATTCTTTCTTGCTATGCCTAAAATTTTGTTGTCTTCGGACACTTGAATTTTTGTCCGTGCTGCTGAAAGTGATGTTTGTAGAAGAAAAGTAACCTCCCGCAATCATGTAACAAGTTTTTTGTTTTATTTGTAAAAATAATTTCGTGTTAAGGAATTTTTTCACAATAATTTAAGGAAATCTCAAAACACTCGCAATAACAAGATAGAACTTTGTTTACAATTTGGGAACTTCTGAAACAGAAATAATTTGAAAAAAAAAACACTTTCGCTCCAAGTCAATGAGAATACACATTTCAAAAAAGGTTCCATTGTACCAATTTTCTAAAATGACTGTTACACTGAAACGAAATAATTGATTAGATTTTTTTCTTTGACTCTGATATACTATGAAGTTCTCGAAAGATTCGCTTCAAAAACACTATTATTCTCCAAAAAAAAGTCCACTAGTAGAACAAATTTTAATTAATGTTTCAGCACATGCTGTAATCAAGATAATCTTTTATGACATCTATTCCAGTATCAAAAGAGGTAATTCCAATTTATCCAAAACGTAGCCAATGTAATACGAAATTGAGCATTGACAATCATCAGTCAGCAAACATTCATCCAGTTTTTCCTGTGTTCTTTATGAAGGAGAGTTCTCATTGTGAAAATGTTTTTTTGTGGAGCTCATATTGACTCGACGAAACAGTAAACATTTTGGAAATTCTGAGCTGTACTTTCAAAAATAGTTGATCCTGTTCCTAAAATCCTGTAACTTTTCTTTAATTCTAAATATTTCAATTTTACAGTGGGGAAGTTTCAACAGTTGATGAATAATGGAGATCAGCTCTCATCCTTGTTATATAAGTCATTTATTTTGGTGTAACTGAAATTTAAAAAAAAACCAGAAGTTGCTTAAAAAATCTGAAAAAGTCTAAAAAAAACTTCATCAGTTCCAGAAATTCGTGAAGCTGACAAATGACAGACCTATATCTTCAGAGCCACAATAAAAATTGTGTATGGAATCTAAAAAAATTCAAATTTCTTTTTTCTGGCAAAACCAAATTTCATAGAGTTGCTTCACTAACAATAGAATAAAGTTTTCTACCCACGCTTGAGCCCTCGCTTTTTTCAAACATCAATATGTCGCAAGCAAACTAACACACAGAGATCCACATCTTTTTGTGTACAACAAAAGGATGAAGCATGTAAATTCAATAAACGGTTCGTTTTGAGAAGATAGATGTTTCAATTCAACAAGTCCGTGGGTGGGTTTAAATGAAAAAATTATGAATAAATACGTACTGACAGAAGACAGATATCGAAAAATTCGAGATGAAACTCGCGTTCATCATGCTCCTGTTAGTTCCATTGGGACGGCCTGCTTCAATTCTCGATATAACTTGGAGAGTAGGTGAAACAAAAATATTTGTTTTCATATGCCTTTCCAGATCCCAAATTGTGCAGAAAAACTCCCTTTTCAACTCACAACTACTATCTCCAACACTCTGCTCAATCATTGTTCTTCACCTAAAGACCTACTCAACGCTCGTTTCGTCACCGAAATTAGTAAACTAGTTTCAACGGAAACTAAGCAACTTTTAGGTAAGTAATCGTCTATAGTTTTTTTGTAAAAGCTATATTTTCCAGATGGACTAAGAAACGCTGCTTTTGGACAAGGGGGAATCAGTATGTTTATTGCATGTTTTTACTCAATATTTTTTTTTCATTGATCACAGGAAACCTAAATCTAGGGCATACAAAAATAATTCATTGAAATAAATCTTCAGATACAACAGCTATAGTGGATTTCACCACCTCAAGAACAAGGATAATCTTAGCTGAAGTGAAACGTGTCGTAGATGAATATTCCGGCAATGTTTCGAGCAGTGTGAAAGTGGCATACATCAAATGTATCGAGGAATCTCAACTTGTCGAACAGATCCAGAGCGGAATAGAAGAAACTTTTAACTGTTTGGTTCGATAATTAATTTCGAGAATAAAGGGTTGATCATTTCACAGTGTTGCTTTGGAGATATAGTTTAATAAAACTGATACCTAGTCATGACTGATTTCGAAACTAGTGTCGCGGGATCATACGGCCGCGAACCATCTGCGCAGAGAAGAAGATGGGAAACGGGTCAGTCTGGAGACAGATCTCATGGGAGATGGTGACTCCCATCTCCCCTTTATTTTAACCTTTATTTTAACTCTTATTTCATTTAATCTTATTTAACCTTTGTCTTGTATTGTAACTTTGTTTATGGCTTGTGCCCTTTTTATATAACTTTACTAACTTTTATTCTTAAATAAACCTGTCTCCGAGATTGTGTTCTGTAATGAAAATGTATAAAAGTAATGGAAGAAGGTAAAGACCTGAGTCAGAATCAGGCGACCTTACATGGAGGTCCCACTCTTGAACTTACCAAAAAAGGTCGAGAAAAGTGTGGGCTATGGGTCCATTTTCCCATTTACTTGTACATTAACAGACCAATCAGAGGAAAGGTTTGAGGAAAGTGTAACTAACAAAAAATTTCGTTTATTTCCAACTCCAAAAATGCATGAAAACACTTGTCCTCACTATCCAGATTAGGGAAATCACTTTGAGCAGAGATACTGGTGCAGGGAAAGCAGTTCAGAGATGCTTAACCGCCAGACCGCATCGGATTAGCTACCCGGTCCGCTCTCCACCGTATCCCTTTATGAATATAAAGTTTGCCAAAGCATTCTGAAGGGTAAGTTTCTAAGACTCCAATCGTCAACATCCAACAACAAAAGGAAGCAACGAGAGAAGAAAAAAATTCATTTTCTAATGCACCACTACACCAGAACCATGTCTCGTTTTGCGCACCTAGTGTTGTTTTTTTTTGTCAACTATGCCATGTCTATAGCGCATGTGTCCTCTTTCTCACCCTCAGTAAAATAAGTGCTACTAGACTTAAATATTTCAGATTTGTGTTTTTTGTAAACGACACCTGAGAGGGACTACTCTGACCAAGTAGCCACCCGTATCCAGAGGAATGCATGTTCCTATCTCAGGCAAGAGCAATCAAATGAAGATAATGAAGGACTGGATACCAAGAAAGAAGAATAATGGCCAGAAGATAAATAAATAAATTGAAGTCGATTGGATCGAAAGGATTGGTCTCTGAGTAAATCAAGAAAATCGTCATCTGAGCGCTGGAAGAGGGTCCACGCCAGAAATAAATTATAAGAATTAAAAGAAGCTCAGTCGTATAAATATTATCATCAAGAAAATGATGTTCGTAGTAGAGTCAAGTCGAACACCTAGCCACGGACAAAGCGTTCCGCAATGGCAGCAGAGAAACTACCTATCTGGATAGCTAAATTTTTTTTTGTAAACTAACTACTAATCATTATTCCTAATCCGCCTTGTTAAATCGTTCTAATAACTTTTTGAGGCACTCAGTTAGTCCAATACCGTAACCAGGATACTGTAGCAAGCAGCGGTGGTAAAATAGCTCAATCAAAATTGATGACAGCGAATTTGAATATTGCCGAAATCATCCAAGAAGTCAGCTGTAAGAAGCCAGATGTATAATAAATGAGTGGAAAGGAGGAAACATCACATCTGCCAAAATTTGAAAATTGGAGGAGAGAAAAACAATTAATAAGCGACGGAAAGAAGAAACACACCGATGACGAGGACCCCCCACTGAGACTCCGCCCATTTTCGGCAGAAATGAAGATACAGATTCAGTTCACACCATTCTTCGCAACAGTGCGGTTCACCTCACAGTTTTTCGACTTGTTTCCCGTTTTGTCTCCCTTCGAAAAGATCCTCTTACCAACATAACTGCTCCTCACTTCCAGCTTGGATAGCAATCGTACAGCAGTACCGCCACACAGCTACACAACAACTACATCCTACAACAGACAACAATCGAACGTGTTGGAGGAAAAAACTGAGAAAGGTCAGGATAATCTCGAACATTTCAGAGAAAAAAAAATTTGAAATTTGAGATACCTCGAGAAACCCCTCGGAGATATCGGAAAAAAAAATTACCCTTCTCTAACCTTTTGAAAAAAAAAAAAAATCTATCCATTTTGCAAATTATTAAAACAAAATTCAGGAGAAGGGTCAATTTTTTTTTCAAATCCTTTTTCTTCTGAAAAAAAAAACCCTCAGGGGATATTAATAGTCTAAGTAAGGGGCCCTGCCTACCTTTAGAAGGGAGGAAGTGTGAGCCCACCCAGGAACCTTTGGAAAAGGAAGCCTACTAGAGTAACTAACTGGTTCAGTGGGCCCGCTACCGTTCCGTAGTTGAGTCGACCACTAGAGTCAAATACAAGGAACCTCTGAACATCAGAGCGAAAGCCTTGCAACGTATCGACAATCCAAGGACCTTCGGCACGAAGCAGAGTGCGAGCCTTGTAGGAGATCAACAACCGAAGACCACAGGAAGGACCAATTCTGAGAAGAAAAACTGGACGAACTAGTCAACGACGAGCCGGACCCCAAGAAAGCAAAGAAGAGAGGCATCTCGGATCGAGTAAGGGATAACTGGCAACGAATCCGAAACGTCAGCACAACAAGAGTCTTGCGCAGTGCCAGCAGGAAAGCCAAGAAAACAGAGGACATAAGAACCAGCTCTCCAAAGCCAGGAGCTACACCTCCGAACTTCGAAGAATCAATTCTCAGCGCCCATCTGGAAGACACCGAAGACACGGAAGACGAAGACACTCTGAGAGCAGAAGAGTTCACCCCCAATCAAACAGTCCTGTGGAACCAAGAAGCTCACGAGGAAGAAGAGAACCGAAGGAAAAGTGAAGAAATGAAAGACCCACCACTAGTGTTTGCCCCTTCGGCGGGAGTCCCCAAACAAACTCCAACAAGCGTGATCCCTTGGAAACAACGGGCCGATATAACCAAAGCGTTGGACC
Organism: Caenorhabditis brenneri; assembly: GCA_000143925.2. Classification (NCBI taxonomy): domain Eukaryota; kingdom Metazoa; phylum Nematoda; class Chromadorea; order Rhabditida; family Rhabditidae; genus Caenorhabditis; species Caenorhabditis brenneri. The sequence goes on from GL380121.1 coordinate 24,519, forward strand.
CTAGAATAAAGAGATTCTCGACCGGGAAATCATCGGACCTGAACCGCTGGCTGGAAGAATACTCCAGTACGATCTACCGCTTTGGAATTCCCAGAGAATATGGAGCACAGCTGCTACCGTTCTATCTTTCTGGGGATGCTCTCCAGAAGTATAACCGCCTTCCACAAGCAGAATTGGGAGACTGGGAAAAAGCCACCGAACTCCTACTGAAAGCCCATGATTGCCCTGCAGATAGACAAATCGCCTTACAAGAACTGAACTCAATCCAACAAGGAACATCGACGGTCAGCAGTTTCGCCGAAAAGGTCAAAAAGTTAGGTGATTACGTTTATCACAACATGAATGAAGGGATGAAAGAAACACTCCTAGCGACTCACTTCCTGGCGGGATGCAACCCAAAAATAAAAAACAAGATCAGATTCCTCCAAACCATGCCAAATACTCTCAACGGCATGGCCGCTGAGGCTGAGAAAATCGTCAGAATCATGGAAATCGAAGAAAGCGAGGAGAACCTGGTTGCCGCAGTCCAACAATTGAACATCGCAAAACCAAGAAAGGAAGGTAACACAAGAGGCCGCGGAGGATACCATCAGAAAGGCAACTTCCGAGGAAACAGAGGAGGATCCCAACAAGGAGGTAACCAAGAAGGAACGCAACAAGGTGCCAACAACAGTGAAAGTCAAGGAGAATATGGATTCGGATACCACGGAAACGGTTACCAGAATAACGGATTTCAAGGAAACGGATACCAAAACACCGGAAACCGCGGCGGATACAACAACAATGGAAACTCGCAAAATGAGAACCGAGGTGGATACCAAGGATACCGTGGCCAAAACAGAGGAGGATATCGAGGAGGACGAGGAAGCCAACACCAATGCCAAAACTGCGGTGGACACGGCTATCAGAGTCAAACCAACTGGTACAACCCTAACCAGGCTCATGGATCCTACGACAACACTCCCAACACCCAGCAAGAAGAACCACGAATCGGATGGAACAATCAAGGACGCCCACACGTCATCAACAACGTTGGAAAATTCCTTCTGGGAATCATGTCCGTCATGATGCTTTTGAGCACCGTCGAAGCTTCTCACCAAATCTGCGGTTTTGGTGAAGCCGGTAACATTTTCATCCCGCCCGTACCCACCCCGTGCAACTTCCACGGATACATTCCATTGAAAACCTACGCCGTCAACGTGTACAGACAACGAACCACCGCTATGCAAATGGACGCACAAAAATGCTTCAAACACGAGATCACAGGAGAAATATATTCTTTCTTGAAGATATATAGATCCACCGAAGCAAACATCGGAGCAAGACAAGCAGTGTCCCCAGAGGAATGCAGAAAATCAGCAATCACCAAGGAGTACAACGGTGTGAAGCTCGAAGAAGTCGCTCCAGGAATATTCAGAACCGAACAAATCACCGACTCTGCGAAAAACGCCTCAGTATTCTTAGGAAGTAGTTCATTCAAGTCCTACGAATTCACTATGGAACTAGGAAAAGTAGCAACATTGGATGGTCAACATGTGATGTCGACCCTTGGTAGCCTGGAAAAATGTACCTTCGGAGCGGGAAGCTGCCAGGAGGAAAGTGCAACCATTGTATGGCAACCCCAAGAAACACGCCGAGAGTGCCAGTTTGAAATGGTCCAAAGCTCAACCGCGGTAATCAGTCAAGACTACATTGCGATTGAGGAGATGAACATATTCTCGAAATTCGACACTGATCTCAGAAGACTCCAGGACTCCTTGGAAGGCTGTAACATCTTTCAAGGCTATCGTACCGATGACGGGTATCTAATTGAATTTCCCGAAGTGACAGTCAAGGGCTGGGTCCCTGACCTACACATCGATACGTCAGTCTTTGGAAAACGATCCAACTCATGGATCCGGTGGACGAGAGAAGTGGTTACCATGCTTGGTCCTGCGGGAACACAGTTCGAAACGAACATCGGAGAAGCGTTCTCTACACCCATCATCAGAAGACTGTTTGGATCATCAAACATAGAACAAATTGCTGACCTGTCCAACCCGATTACCGAACCGGAAATCTTGAGGGAATTTGGAATCTTCAACGTCACAAACAAGCTGCTAGCCGATAGAGCCCGACTATATCCTCAGGACCGAAAGCACCCAAAAGGAAGGCTGTTGATGGCCCTAAAAGCAATCCGAACAGCCCAATACGGAGCAAGACAGCTAAAATTATTCCAAAGAACCTCGAGACCACTAACAAGAGCCGAAGAAGCTCTGAAAAACATGATCGAGAGACAGAATGCACACATCTTCGACAAACTTTTGGAAAAGGAATTTGGTCGGAGTGACGCGGATTCAAGAAACATGGACCCCTCATACGTAGCACCACGATTCGAAGAAGAGAAACTCACCCCATACAAAAGCCTCGCATACTTCGAAGAAGCATCGTGGAGTCCGCCACCACAAACTACCACGACGACAACATCAACAACGACCACAACCAGAGCCAGTCCGATGGCGAGACCAACAGTCACAACTCAAGCTAGTACATCACGACCGGCAACAACAACGATCGGACAGCCGAACCCAGCAAGAGAAATGGGACATGTTCCGCAGAACAACCGCCATGTCGTCTACGAAGCGACAACAGAGAAAACGACGGAGTCACAACGAACACCACATTTGACGGAAACACCGAAAAGATCACCCTTCGAAATTTTCCAATCAACCTGCCAGGAACAATGGAAAGAAACAGCACTTTTCCAAACTCTGCTGAACATTGACCCAACAGCGGCAGTGAGACAATTATTGAAAAGGAATGATGTTTCCGCGAAGCTGATTGGTGAAAGTGTGTTGATATCACAATGCCGTCACGTTACACCGGATGTGGTACACTATGGAAGAAAGGTGAACGACACATGCTACAATCTAGTCCCAGTCACAATCAAAGGGAAACTCTGGTTCCAACTCCCAGGTTCAAAGGACCTCATTGGCGAAGCCACAAAAATTCCATGTGAAGACCGACCACCGGCGATTCGCTTCGAGCATAACCGGTGGGTAACGACAGGAAATCAAGAGATCCATCCTCAGTTTTTGACTAGACCAAACGGGAGAGAACAACATCAATTTCTCCTTGCTGCCCCAGAGACGTTCCACACAAACTTGGACGAGGAAGTGGGAGTGTTCACTGGAAACGATAGAGAAATGAGGAACAGAGATGAGGAAAGCAACCGAAAGCTGAAAAGAAGATTGATCAGAGACGGATTCTTGTCGGAAACATGGGACAAGATGAAAGAAACAGCAGCCTCAGCCGGAAAATCAGCCAAAAATGTCTACAAAATTGCCATGGACATTATGAAGGAGGAAGTGAAAGAAGCTGTCTTCTCACTTCTGACACTCATTGCATGGGTAGTGATACCGATCGCTATAATCGCATTGTTGGTCTTCGTCGCATACAGTTACTGCAAATTCAAAACACACCGAACTGTAGGGAGGAGAGCTAGAAAAAGAGCCAACCGAGCGAAGGACGCTTTGCTAAAGTACGCTCAAGCTCACCTCATCAACAATGTAGAAATGCAAAACGCTGAAACTTTCCGACCCGTCGCCGCAAGATACGAAGAAGAGTACCCGATCTACGTCATCAACAGCTTACGCGTCAACTCAGTCTCAGCAGCAAGACTCCCACACATCGATGTCAAGATGGAAGGAAAAGAACTGGAAGCCCTGCTCGACACAGGAGCCGCCATCAGCTACATGCCTCTGTCCTCCGCAACTGGAAAAATTGACACCGAAATTCAACCTCAAGCAAGGACAGCAAATGGCTCAGCGATCAACTTCCTCGGAACGATTAAAACCGTAGTCCAAATCGGTAGTTTCCTCATTCCACACACTCTCCTAGTATCGAAAGACGGAGACTGTCCGGCACCAATGCTCATCGGATCAGATATGGTTAAGAAAATCAACCAACTCGGTCACGAACTCCATCTGAATCTCCACAAAAAGAAACTCAAGATTGGGAATTGCACCATCAAAATCAACTCAATCTCAGGAGAAGAGAAACCTCCAATAAGAGTGAGGATAGCCAAAGATACGATTATCAATCCGAGATCAGAGGCAGTAGTATCCGCTTTCTTAGAAGAGTACAAACCAGAGATGGGGAACGAATTCATCATTGAGGACAACCAATGGGACTCAGACCAAATCTACATGGTTGCCAGAAGCTTGGTGAAGACAAACGAGAAAGGACGAACACAAATCCAAATCTTCAACCCGTCGAATACACCAGTGAAGTTTCGTCTCGGAAAACCAGTAGCATTTGCGGAGAAAGTAGAGGAAGTGAAGTCAATGAACAACTACCACGTCTCACCGGAAGGACATTGGGAAGCCAGCCTACCGAAGTTTCCACAGGAACGACCGGCAAACTACAGAGTCTCGGACAAAGTAGATATCGCCGGATCGGATCTGACGGATCAACAGAAAGAAGATCTGAAGTTGATTATCGACTTTCACGAGAAAGCATTCGTCGGCCCGGATGGAATTCTCGGAAGATACTCAGGACCAATAAAACACCGAATCGACTTGACGGACGAATCGAAGATCCCACAGGCGAAGATTCACAGGACACCCTTGGAAAAACGAAAAGAAGTGGAAACTCAAGTCAACGAAATGTTGAACCAAGGAATAATTCGTCCTACAGACTCCCCATTCGCCGCCCCAATCGTGTTAGTCCGAAAAGCCGATAAAACCAGCTGGAGATTCACGGTAGACTTCAGAGCGCTGAACGCGATGACAACACCAGTGCAAAGCGTAATCCCCAATATCCACGAAATCTTAGACTTGTGTGCAGGAAAAACACTGTACACGACGCTGGATTTTCAACAAGGGTTCCACCAAATCCCTGTGGAACCCTTGCATTGCCAAAGAACAGCGTTCGCGTGTCACCTGGGGGCATTCGAATACGTTCGAATGCCCATGGGGTTGAAAGGTTCCCCAGGAACCTTTCAACGGGTGATGAACAACCTCATCAAGGAGATGCGTGCCAGGATTTTCGTATACATAGATGACATGGTGCTTACTTCGGAAAACGCAGTGCAACATCTGAAAGACGTGGAAGAAGTGTTGGACAAGATCGAAAAGATCGGAATGAAGCTAAGGCCGGAGAAATGCAAATTCGCTCTTCCTGAAATCAAGTTCCTCGGATTCGTCATCTCAAAATCTGGAATTCACCCAAACCCAGAGAAGACGAGAGCCATTGACGAGTACCCAACTCCAAGAACTGTTAAGGAAGTCAGAGCTTTTATCGGGATGGCCAGCTTCTACAGAAGATTCATTGCAAATTTTTCGAAAATTGCAGCACCCATCATGGAACTGACAAAGAAGGACAAACCGTTTGAGTGGACTACAGAGTGTCAGGATGCCATGACCGAACTGAAAAAAGCACTAACAACGAATCCCATCTTGATGGCTCCGAAGTTAGGAAAACCATTTCAAATAGAAGTGGACAGTTCAGGGAAAGGAGTCGGTGCCGTACTCATGCAAGCCCAAGACACCGAGGGAAAAGATAAACGAGTCATTGCCTATGCAAGCAGGGTGTACACAGGAGCAGAGCAGAAATACCCTGCCATTGAATTGGAGGCGCTCGGGTTGACCTATGCCGTTCAGCAGTTTCGCCCGTACATTGACGGCGCGAAAACGCTGATCATCACTGATCACTCACCGCTAAAGTCCATGCTTTACCGGAAGGACTTGTTTGGAAGGATGGGAAAATTTCAAATCGTCCTACAGGAGTATGACATTGAAATCGAGTACCGACCAGGAAAACAGAACATCGTGTGTGATACGTTGTCCAGAAACCACCCAAGACCGAACGAGGAAAAGCCCCAGAACACAGCAATCTGCGCGGTCGCCGACGTTAACAACATCGACTTTGCGAAAGCAGAACAAGAACAACGAACGGATAAAAAGATTCGTGAAACTATTGAGTTGATACGAAAATACAAGATCCAAGAAAATGTTCTATTCGAGAAGGGTCCGGAAAATCAATGGATCATGAGACTGCCGTCAGATTCCAATTATGGAAAAACGCTGACCTGGAAAATCCATTCCTCAATCTTCGAAAACGCACATCTCGGAAGAGATCGAACGGAGAGAAAAGTCAGAGAAGTCGCTGTCTGGCAAGGAATGAGTGCAGACATAAGGAAAGTGGTGGAGCGATGCATGAAGTGTCAGAAAAACAAAGACACCGCAAACACCCGCATCCGAGCTCACCTTGGAAAATTTCCGGAAACAACAGCACCATTCCAAAGAGTCCATTCAGACTACATCGGCCCACTGCCAGAAACAGCTCGAGGAAACAGATTCATTGCGATGTTTGTAGACGCGTTTAGCAAATACATAATTGCTGAAGCTGTCCCAGACCAAAAAGCAGATACGCTCTGTGAAGCCTTCAAAGAAAGAGTAGCAGCTAGATTTGGACCTCCTAAACTGTTGATAACAGACCAAGGAACCAACTACATGAGTCAAAAGTTCAGAGATCTGCTGAAGAAATTGAACTGTTCTCACAACACTAGCTCTGCATACCATCACGAAGCAAACGGCCAAGTGGAGCGAGCGAACGCAACACTGGAAACAATGATCCGACAAATAGAGGATGGTGAAAACTAGGACACAGAACTCCAATCGGTAGTCCACGCCTATAACACCTCAAAGAACTCCACAACAGAAATCGAGCCATTCAAAGTGATCCACGGATACCAAGCCCGCTCTCCTCTAAAGAACTCCATGCCGGAAGACAATGAGTTGTTGGAAACACCACTATCTCTCTCAAAGAAAATTGAAGAAGCGATGAAAGGGATAAACCTAAATTGTGAAGAGAAAATTCGAGGAAAAACCCGAAAACAACAGGAGCTCCACGACAGAAACAAACCAATCAATGATGTGGAAATAAAAGCAGGAGACGAAGTTTTGGTCCGGAAAAATCAACGGAACAAGATAGGACCCCAATTCATTGGCCCGTTCAAAGTGGAGAAAGTGGAAGACCCGAATCTAATCGTTATATTCCCAGGAATCGGAACCCGAGCAAACATAGTGAGAACCAGAACGATTCACAAGAACAACTGCAAATTGGCCAACACGTCACTCCCAGTGTCTGACCCTAGCCCGAAGGAAAGAGGCGAAGGACAGTCCGAAGAATAAGAACACTGGAGAGATGATCAAACACGGGTATATTCGATACGGGAAGAATTTTTTTTATTGATCTTGGAAAAAAAAAACACGATATTGGGAAACAACAACTTTATGAAGAAAAAGAAAACAAAAACAACAACAACAAGAGAACCGTCCAATGGGGAACGGGAGAAGAGAGCGAGATCCACTACGGATCAAACGGAGCACTCGGCTCGGCAGCTCCGGAAGCCTGAGTAGACACCGAGCGACGACGACGACGGCTCATCCAACCGCGAAACTCGCGAAACAAGACGAAGCCCAACAGAGCCAAGAACAACAGCCAGGGGAGAACTGAAAAACTCGGTGGTAATTGACACACCCTTTCCATGAAAAACTCACAATCCCAAAACGAAGCTCCGCAAGCGACCGCGTCGGATGGCGGAACGACGACCGACTGAGAACAGGCCGCGCCGACGAAGCCCTGATCACAGAGGCAGAAAGGCGAGGTGTCAACGACACACTCACCGTGAACACAAGAGCACCCGAGCGCTGGAGACAAAGACATGGTCTGAAAAAAAAAATGGCGTGAAGAAACCAGGAACAGCAATGAATTGACCAAATCAAAAGGAGAATGGAAAAAAAAAAGAGGAAAAAAATGTTGTTGTCCAGGAAAACGTAAACAAACCATTTTAAGATGAGCAATGCGGAGGAGCGTGGGAAACACAACTTAACATGAGCAAGGTCGGCAAAGGCGGCAATTCAAATTCGAACGCACGACAGCTTTTGATGAAGACAACTGGAAATCATGGAAAAAACACCGAAAACACGAAAAAAAAATCCCTCTGAAAGGAAAACGGGAGAAGAGAGAGAGAATGGAAAAAAAGAGCGAGGAAAAGGAACGGACTCGTTCGAGTTATGTCTTTTTTTTGACCGCTGAAAAAAAAAATATTCGAGACTCTCTGAGACCGTAACACCTGAAAAGAAAAAACCGAGCCTGAACCAGGGAAAATAAGTATAGGTTAAAGCGAGTCAGAACTCCAGAAAAGTACCCAATTTAGGGAGATACGAGAAATGTGACGGAGAATCCTGACCCTAGTACCAGAAAAAGTAATTTTTTTTATTTTTCCAGGCGATGGAGAAAGTGTTCAACGTCGAAGAGTTGCTGGACGACCCATTGGAAGTCTGGCCAGAAAAGACGAAACAACAAAGAGCTCGGATCGAACCTCCAGTCCCCACATCGGACAAGCGAGAGAAAATTTCGTTCAACCAACCGCCAAACAAAGAGACTGAGAAAAAGAAGAGCTCGGAAGAGTTCAGAATCCCGATTCTCTCCAAAACGAAACCCTCGAGCCAAGCGAACGACAAGGATCGTCGCGGATCCCCAACCCGCCCAAGAAACATCACTGAGAAACGCGTTCATCCGAAAGAAGCACGAGGAAACCGGCGAAACGGCGAAATTGCTGGAGAACTATCGAAGAAGATTGATAATGCCGGGAGAAGTCTGGAAATTAGCGAACGAGATCGGAAGAGAAAAGAAGAACGAAAACGGGAGGAGCTGGAAAGGGCTGAGAAGCGCCGTCGACAAGAACGACAGGAGGCGGAAGAACGGAAGAACGCAGCAATAGTTCGAAACCGCGAACGCAACCGTCGAAGAAAACAACAACGAAAAGATGAAAAACAGAGTTGGGAGCGAGGGATGTACCAACAATGTTTCGAACAACTTGGACAAAGAGACTTCAGAGAAGAACTCATCGAGGTCACTGCAAACAAGTTATGCCGAATGGTCCAGGGAGCAGATGGAACGCCGCACAGAGAACTTCCGTGGGGACAGACTCCGGGACGGAGTCACTTCCGACAGGGAGGGGATGTCGCGGGATCATACGGCCGCGAACCATCTGCGCAGAGAAGAAGATGGGAAACGGGTCAGTCTGGAGACAGATCTCATGGGAGATGGTGACTCCCATCTCCCCTTTATTTTAACCTTTATTTTAACTCTTATTTCATTTAATCTTATTTAACCTTTGTCTTGTATTGTAACTTTGTTTATGGCTTGTGCCCTTTTTATATAACTTTACTAACTTTTATTCTTAAATAAACCTGTCTCCGAGATTGTGTTCTGTAATGAAAATGTATAAAAGTAATGGAAGAAGGTAAAGACCTGAGTCAGAATCAGGCGACCTTACACTAGTTCAGCCAATTGCTTTCTGTTGTTTGATCAAGAAAGCAGGTGGTTTTCTAGCTAGCTTTTAAGAAACTGGCTTTTAACTTTTTTCATACTTTTATACAAACTTTTCTTGGGAATGAAGTTTAAAATATACGAAAGAGAAAGTAACGACACTTGGAACGATCAATTGGTGTATTTCGTCGATAAATTTATTGAAACGAAATTTCACTTTCCAATCCCATTAATCTGTATCGTTCTTTATGTTATTTTAGTATTCAAGGTAATCCTTCAAGTTTATAGAACTTTTTGATTATTGGTGCTTTCAGAAATCAAAGTTCCAAGGCTTACAAGTTTTCCATACAATTATGTATGTTTCTACTGTCTCATCGGGCTTCTGTTTGCTCTTCTGCCATTCAGGGTCCACTAACTCATTTCTTTCCGTAAGAGTTTTAAATTGAAGTCATTCTTATCAAAACGTTTCAAGTTCCTCTACATTCCATCGCATCTTTTCATCTTTTGCAACTCAATTTTCGTTCTTTCCATACTTTTCCTTCAATTGCTGTCAATGGTTTCCAATATCAAAACGGTATATGTTTCTTTGTTGGACGCCCATATCAGTCAGATGCAGTTAGGTACATTTGGCTTCGTACTTCTTATGCTATGGAAACATTTTCTCTTGAGTCACCGTGAGTTTAGTGGCAAAGCTTAACAATTTTCCATGATTTTTCAGTCTTGATATCACTGGAAATATTTGAGAAAACTGTGGAATTTGATCTTTTTGAAGTGATGCTATTTTCTTTGATTTTATTACTATCCATTATTCAATACATCAAAAATAAAATTCCACTGGAAACCTGCACAGTCTATTTGAATTGTTTAGTTTATCTAACGTATTTTATGGTTTGTGAAGTTTGACCTGAAAATCCATATGCAGATATTTTTCAGCTGTCTCACATGGCCACAATTATTCTCACACTTTGTGACTCTCAAGTGTATTTTGCATTCGGTGGATACGCAACGAATGTTTATTACCTTCCATTTTTATGGATTGTTACGCTTTATATCGTTAACTCGAAAACAATCGAAAAATGGAAGAAGAAAAAAGATGAAGAAATAGAAGGGAATGACTTCCAGTTGGCTTACATAAAAGTTTAATTTTTGAAAAATTGAGCTAAATTATTCGACGATTTTTTATTTTCTTAAATCTGTGCTGAGAAAGTTTCTGTACGGGCCCTGTCGCAGCGAGGGTTGACGGAGTGGTGAGCTCCAAGCTCGCCAAGCGAATTGTAGTTAATCGATGCTTGAGTGTTTCATTGGCGTGTGATGATGAGAAAGAGAAGTAGACGTCTCAACTCCTTTATTCCTTGGCAACAAGTGTGAACGGTATGGATTTACAGTAGAAGTTGTGCGGTGGTGGTTCATGAATAGTTAGACAACAAGTAAATGTGTCGACGAATGATAACTCGAGACGAGTCACCATCCGCGACGGTGGAATAGAAGCGAAGTGAGTAACGAAAGAACGAAGTGAATGAGTTAACAATAGAACATTCGAGAAGGGTGAAAGAGTGCGCGGAAACGAGAGGGAACAGAGAAAAGGTGGTAATTATTTGAATGGCGCTGGCGCCGGCTTTTCCCGCTGTCTCGTTGGAGCGCGCTCGTCTGAGTCCGTTGGAGTCCTCGTGGGAAAGTGAACAAAGCACGTCTAGGCGTTCGGATGACGATTCCTTCGTTATTCGTTGCTTGTCGGTGGAAGTTTACAGCTATGGTGGTGTAGAACGAAAGGAATGAACACGTTGAACATTGTAGAGTGTCCTTTAGGTCCATCTTACGTCGAGCATGCCAACACCCGTCGTGGGCACTCCCCGGTGCCCGCGACACTGGGGGGGGGCCGGAGGAAACCTCCGCTGGGAGGTTTTTCCGTGACACGGATCTTGCATTATTTGGCATGCGGTGTGCTGTTTCGGTCGTCCTCTGGTCTCCTGGGCAGATGGGTCATTCCTGGAGTTCCTTCTGGATGTCTTGTAGATCCTGTTGGGTTCTTGAAGGTGCTGCTACAGAGGTGACGGTATGGTTTCTTGAATCCTTGAAGACTTGTGTGAAGACTTGGTGGAAGTGTCCTCCGAATCTTCTGGATTCCTGGCTTCCTCTGAGCTTTGGCCTTTGACTGGATCTATCCTGGCGTAGATTGAACCTTCTAGGAGTGATGAGGCTCTTTCCTCTGCTATGGATGTTACGTCCACTCTTCTGGTAAATTCCCAGACCTTTCACCTTCATGCTTTCAACGCATTCCAGTTTGGGTCTTGGAACTTTCCATCGAGCGGTGAAGACTGATCCTTTGGTGTCGTGGATCCTGCGTCCTTGTCTAGATCCTCCTGCTGGAGTCTCTTCTGACTGACTGGTATGGCATCTCGTCGCTGACTGACTTGGCATCTGGTCGTTGACTATCATGACATCTCGTCGCTGGCTAACTGACATCTCGTCGCTGGCTAGCTGACATCTCGTCGCTGATCTTTTGGCTTTGACTCAATCCTGGTCGTTGACTGACTTGACATCTAGTCGTTGAGCATCTGATGTGAGGCTTTGAACTCCTGGTCGTTGACTGACTTGGCATCTAGTCGCTGTACAACTTGACATCTCGTCGCTGTCTGATGTGGATATTCCAGAAGTTTTCTGCCTTGATTCTCTTGGTTGATGCTCCTGACTGATGCTACGGAAGAGTTTCTGACGTTTTTCCTTCCTTGGAGTGGCAACTGGTGCTGGAGGTTTTCCCTGGCTGAGTCGGGTCGTTGATGGCTGGAGTCGTCGTCCATAATCCTGACGTGGAGTTATGGAACAAAATCTCCAGCAGCTTCTGCTACTGAGTCCTCTGTGTTTTTGACGACTTTGTGATTCTCTTGCTCCAAGGTTTAGATGCCTTTTCCTCCTAACTGCTTCCTGGTCTGGGATTCTGTAGGAGTTACTCGGCTTCTTGTGGCGTCTTCTCGTAGTTGCTGAGCTGCATTGTCATGAGAAGAATGGTCTGGATTGACTTCTTCTTGTGATCCTCTTGATCCTTCTAGTGCTTCTGGACAGCTTTGTGGCTTTTGCAGTTTCTTCTCGAAGCGTTGACTTCCCTGTGGCGTGTGTGACTTTGGTGATCGATCCTTGGGCATTGGAACGATTGGTTCTTCTGCTGGAGATGTTTCATTGAGGAATCTCTCTTGTCACTATGCTCTGGCTTGTCGGTCAATGTCCTTCGGTTCATCTGATCCGATGGGCGAATCCTGAACGAAAAAGTTGCTTCTTGGAGAAGTTTTGACGAAATTGTTCGTGCTGCTTTGGTTTGGACTGTCGACTTGCTATTGCTCGTCTTCGTTGTTGAATCCTTGAGTTTGCATCCTGGTGGATTTGTGAGCTTCTGAGCAGAGTGTTCTGAAGCTTGTCCAGTGACGCTTTCTCGCTTGGGTGTGTAGGTGTCTTGGGGTCCTCCCTGGCTATCAGGCTGCCTGGTTACCCTAGTCTCCTTGATATTGAACTTGGTCGTCGGGCTGATTTGATCTTTGTTGTGGTGATCTTTGTAGATTTCTCAGCTACGGATTCGTTTTACGTCTTGACGGTGATCCTTGTTCAGTCTCGTTCCAAGCTGTGGATTCTTGTCCTGATTACTTCGTTTTTGGAGCTGGTTGTTCCGAATTCTTCTTTGAATCCGTTCCATGTACTCCTTGGATTCTCTTCGTGGAGTCAGCTTTGTCATCAGACGCCTCATCGCACTATTCTGAGTTACTACCTCGTACTAAGTTTGATGAGCGCCTGTTTCCAATGCTTTATCCTTATTCCTGATGAGTGTCGGTCTGGATTCTTCGTTGTTTTCCTCTGGATTGTTCTAGCGTCCTGGTGACTTCCCTTGAGCGAAACTTCTCGAAGGCTTTTCCGACGATGTGACTTTCCGTGGAGTGATAACGGCCTCTTGCGGCTCCAGCATGTTTCCTCGCCGCGGTTTGGCTTTCCACTATCTTGAAGTTCTGGTCACACAATTCTCCTTTTGCTGCATGTGGCTGAGAATTTGTCGGATTGTTCCTTCTTGGTTGATTGATCCGTGGGAATCTCTCGCTGTATTGGACGGTTTGTCTTTGACCATTCGGCTAGTTTTCGTGGATTCTTTGTTGCTTTCAACTTGATCCTGACTTGTTGAGTTTTGCTCATCGTTCTTGTTGATTTGTTGAAGGCTGCTACTTGGTGTTTTCGCATCCTTCCAACGGCTTTCTTCATGAATCTATCTACGGTCGTCTGGTCAATACCGTTGACTACGTGAATGCTTTGAAGAACATGTATTATCCTTCTTCCTATGTGCTGCATGTGGCACTGGCTTCTGGATAACTGACTTTCGGTCTTAATAGCTATGGAAATGGTTTCATGTGACTGAGCTAGCTTTGGACGGCGATTCGAGGTCAGAGATCCTCCCCTGCTAGACTGGGTCCCTCTGGTCTTTTTGTCGATCATCTGGTGAGTGTTGACACTTGTTCCACCATTTCTGGCTACTGAATCACTGCGATCGATCGTGTTTGTTGCTGCGTCCTCTTTCTAGCTTGTCGTCATGGTCTCTGCACCTTCTTTCTGAGCTACGGATTGTCGGTTTGTGTTTCCTTGACTTGATGAAGCTGTTGATGGCTGCACTGTCCTTTGAAGCGTTGGAACTTTTCGTGGATGAACTGTCGATGCTGTTGCTCCTGGAGTGGGCTTTCGCAAAGTTATCAGCATTTTTTGCTACTGAAATTCTGCTATCGACGGTGTTGTTGTTCATGTTGGCTCCGACTGTTGCTTCTGCTCAGAATGAATCTCGTTTCGCCTTTGTCTACATCGTTTGGATACTGATTATTCAAATTCCTTTCCTCTTTCAACGAGGGATTGAAAAATGAACTTTCAGCTTCCGTTGATGTCTTGGTGGCGAATGAACGTTGTCTTTCGTCTCCTAGACGTCGTCTCTCTCCATTGTTCTGTACTTCTGGAGGATGTGATGTCCGGGATTTACTGGTACGGAAGAACTGTTGGCTGGATTTTCAGACTTTTCGTTATGCTGCTACGGAGAATCGTTTCAGCTGTTGTTATGCTCCTCTGGAGTCCTTATGTCTGCTCCTTCGGATCTGTTCCGGCTGTTGAAGACTTCTGGTCATACTCCCTTGTTTGCAAGCTGTCTTTGTTGCTTCGATGTTGTTTAAGCTGGAATCTTGGGCTTGTCGTCATCAGCAAGCGTTGTTGTTGACGTGTGAACGCTATGGATCCGTATTAGACAAATCCTTTGAGTTCGGCGATTCCTTTTGCACTGAAGTAGCATGTTGTCTAGTACTGTGATTCAACACTTGAATCGTTCCAATCAGTCCGTCCTGGCATGACTGGTTCCTTTACAGCTGGTTACTAGACTCGTGCTTCTTTGCATTTGATGGCGTGCTGACTGGCATTCGTTCGACGCTGTCGTGGTCCAGCACTTGGTCCGTTCCAATTCGCCCGTCCTGGGTTAATTGAAGCTTTAACAGTTTTGTCGTCGAGATTTTGTTGTTGCAGTCTTGCTGATTTGCCGTTTTGTTAGACGAGCTTGTTTTATTCGTCCGGATATGAAGGCCGTCCTATTGAATTGCCTTCTCGGTATGGAGTACGATGTTGGTGGCTTCGTCAATGCTTTGGTGCCGTCTGGATCAAATCCTCGCTCCGCTGGATTGGGCTTGACTGCTTATGCTGCTCTGGACGTTTGAACGTTCCTCTGTCCTTCTGAGACGTAAAGAAACGTGAGTGTATCTTCGTGCAGCATTGCTGAGTTCTTTTGGAGCTGTGGATTCGCTTTCGTGCACTGGTGACTTGACGACTGGTGTCTTCTCTGGTGACTTTGCTCTGGATCTTGGATAGCTTTTGAGTGGACTCGTGACGATTTTACTCTGTCCTTGTAGCGACCTCTGCTTCTGGATGAGTTGTCCGAAGCGACTTTTTCTCCGTTTGACTGAGGATTGTTCTGTCACACTCCTTCAAATCCTGTAGACGTGGATGAAGAAGTTGTCTGCTAGGCAGGGCTTGATGGACTTGTCCTTATAGCTATGGATTGTCCTATAACTTTGGGCAGAGACGAGATTGTTGAAAGGATCGTGTTCTCATTTCTGTCCTGGAGCTATCCTTCTCCTTGTTGATCTCTTGTGAGCGTTGTTAACAAGAACGGAGTTGTCTTGCTTCTGTGGATCTTCCGTTTAGTTCTTTGGTATGGAGAGCTTTCCGTGATCCGTTGTCACGTTTGCTGTCAATTTTTCGAACAATTCCAACCCTCTTTTCAACAGAAGGTCAGAGTCTGCTCAATCAACCGACATAGTTAATGCTCTGGATGGAGACTTTCGTTGTCGTTGGAGACTTTCGTTCTTCTTTGGAAGTCCAGTCGTGGATTCCAAAATCCTATGCGGTGCTTGGAGGAGTTGACGCTCCTTTGGGCTGATCTGCTGGATTCGCCGCTCCAGCATCCTTCGTACTGGTGTCTTCTGGAGCTCGGTCGGGTCATTCTGAATGTTGTCCTTTGTTGACGACGTTCTCCTGATGACCTTAGAGTCCTGTTTCCACGGAACTTGTGCTGACGTTGTCCTTTTGACGATGGTACGGAGCGACAAGTGTTGGTGGCGTGGACGATTGTGAAGCTCTTCTTGCTCTGTTGGACTGGTCTGGTGGATTTTTGTTACTTGAGCATCCCTGGAACAGGTGTCTTCTGGAGTTTGATTGGCGAGCTCCGGATATTGTCCTTTGCAGGTGGTACTTGTTCGGTGCTTGCTTCAATTCCATTGACGTGGATCCTGGTAGACCGATTCCATGAATTTCGTCATTTCTTTCGCTGTGAAACGTGAGTCCGGCGAAGGTGGTTTGCTGACGTCTTGGATGATCTTCAGTCCGAAGAGCTTCTATTTGGCGTCTTTGTTTTGTTTCGCAATATGTTCAAGCTGACTGCACCTAACCTCTCCACCTTTCTACGGTAGATTGGGAAGGTACGGTTCGCTCTCACAAATGCTCTGACAGCTAGGCTTTGACGACTACTTTCTTCATCGCTCTGAACTTCTGAGGATTTGGTCGTCTGGATGCTTGCTGGTACGGATGACGTGTTTTGGACTGCATGCTGGGCTGGACTGCTGTGGAAGATGTGACAATCTCTTGAGAAGTTTCTTCGTGGAATTTTCGAACGATTCTGTCTCATTCGTGTCGTTGTAGGCACATCCACGGTTTGGAAACTTATTGTTTTCTGTTGGAGCTTGCCCTTGTTTTCCACTTTTGTCCAGGTTGCATCCTGTTGAAGGCTTTCTTCCGACGTTCTTCGTGTCGGATTTTTGTGAAGATTTTTTGACGATGGTATGGATAGACAAGTGTTGTTGGCTTCTTCCTTGTTGGGTGAATCCATCTCATCTTCTTTTCTTGTTTTCCGTTCGTCCTTGATGCAGCTCTGCTTGGCTTCCTCGCTGCATTTTGTCTTCACGTGATTCCGACTTCGGATGTTCGTTTTGTTCTTGTTTCTGTCTTCTGAGGTCATTCCTGTTCGTCTTTGATCGTCATGGGTGAATCTTTCTTTGGGTTGAATCTTTCTGCTGCTACGGATTGTCGTGGACTGCATCATGATTGGGGCATTCCTTTTCTGTTTTCCTGCAGCTGTCGCCAAAGAAGAGATTCGGTACGGTTGGCCTGGTAGACCGCTTCCTGCAGAAGATGTGGGACTTCTTCCTGTCGTTTCTTGATTGCTATGAATTTCGGGTATTCCTTGGCTTGCTATTCTTGCTGAAGGATCGGCTCATTTCGGTTGTTGATCGCCCTTTCTCAGAGTCGTTGTGAGCGCGATTCTCATGCAAGGCGCGCCGAGGAAGCGAGTGAGGAAGAAAATTGGGGAAGAGACGTCGTGTATGTGGCTTTTCAGCCGCTTTTGAGGCTGATTATTCGGCTTGGCACTGCTGCTAGCGATGGATCCTTGTGTCATGCTCTGGAGACGTTCTTGTCGGGAAATCCGGTTTTTTGAGAATCGTGGGCTGCTGAATTCCCAGGTGTTGTGTCCTCAATCGATTTACTTCTTTCAGCGTTGAAGTAATTATCGATTTTTGGTTTCTCTTGTCCGGATGTGCTGTTGACGTCTTTTGTTGCTGGAGCTTGGATTGGTGCAGTTGATCCTTCGCTGTTGGAGCAGGCTTGAGCCTTTGAGGCTTGGTTTGTCGTCTGAGTACCTCCTTTATCCTTCGTCTTTTGGTGTGGTTTTCCAACGGCAAATGAGTGTGAAGAACACTTCCTAACCCAATCGCTTCCACGTTTTCAACACGCGTTGGCTCATGGGGTCGGATCGTGTTCGGAGAAGTAGAGTAACTGGCGTCTTCTTCTTTGGTTCTCAGATGCTGTGGATGGTTTGAGACGTAGGTTTGTGGCGGAGGCGTTGACTGTCGTTCCTTTGGGGCATCGATTTGTTTCTTGGTCTGGTTGTTCACAGTCGATCTTCTGAGCGTTGGCTGCTGCTTGGCTCTTGTTGTGATCGTGCCGAATCCATCGATGCTGTGGTGGAACTGATGTTTTGAGGTCTTCAGATGACGTTGTTCTCCTTTTTGTCAGCTGGCATCCTTTTGTGTGAGAACATGTTCTTCCTCGTCTCATCACCTCAACTGCTTTCAACGCACTCTTGGGTCAGAGATTCGGAAGTGTACTTGGGAGATTGATCAGGATGTGTTGCTTTGGATGTTGACAAACTATGGAGACTTCTGCCTGGTGTTTTGGGCCTCATGTGTTGGATATTTCTGATCTTCGGGTTACCATTCCCATTGTCTGTTGAACGGTCGTTGTCCCGTGGAGTGTTGTTGTTCTTTGAACGGTACGGATCGTGTCGGTCGTGGTGCCAATAGGTGTCGACTTCCTAGTTGACGGTACGGTGTCGTTCGATCCGAAGCGTTCATCTTGGAGACTCCTTTGATGTTTTGGATGACGTCGTTCGATGGAAAGCATATGTGAGTGGCGCGCGGGTGGTTTGCTTTTCGAAGGCGTGTCCTACCGTGAATGTGAGTGTGTGTGGTTGACTTATTCGGGGCGTGTCCTGCCCTAGATTGGTGGTTGACTTGATACGGTGGCGTGTCCTGCCCTCTTGTGGATCACTTGATACGGTGGCGTGTCCTGCCCTCTATTTGGTTTACTTGATACGGTGGCGTTTCCTGCCCTCTTTGTGGATCACTTGATACGGTGGCGTGTCCTGCCCTCTTTGTGGATCACTTGATACGGTGGCGTGTCCTGCCCTCTTTGTGGATCACTTGATGCGGTGGCGTGTCCTGCCCTCTGATTTGCTTGATACGTAGGTGTTGTCTACCTTGGAGTTTTTTGAATCCTTCTGTTCCTGGGCGAATCCAACCCGATGGTGAGCTCCGAGGTGATGACTTCTTGGGATAGCTTAGCTCAAGTGAACTTAAAACTAATGATCAGCTTCCCTCCTCCTTTCGCGTCTGACCTGTCCATTCGGCCTGACACTAGGGATTCGTTCTACTGAGAAACTACTTATAAGGCAGTGATAAATAAGATTCCTATCCTAGAAGTTACAGCACAATCTAAACTCAGTTTTGGCGCATAATAAGTGAGTAAGAGATAATTTATTGAGATGATACTCATAGAGGTGTCACAATACTTTTGATAAAATTTGTCCGACCTTTTTATTTTTGGATTGAAAATTATTGAATAATTATTGAAAAATTTTTGGTACGGACTGGGGAAATTTTATAGGTTTTAGTATTTTGACACATATTGAGGAAAATCTAATAAACTAAATCTGCCAAATTATGCGACAAGGTTTTTGTTTGAGACTTAAGCTACGACACACTAGTTAGAACTACTAAACGCCTAGTTTCCTAAGAGTGACGTCCAGTGATCCTTCCTTGTGTTGTTGTCGAGCCGTTGAGCAATTCGTCTCCTGCCTATCGTCTTCATCTGTTGCGTCGGCTGCCACGAATTCGTCCTGCTCACGACTACTCCGGCGACTTCCGGATCCTTCCGGCGATGAGAAGCTGATTGCCTTCTGAGTGCTCTTCCTGTCCTTTTCCTGGTATGGATTTTTCGATGAGTCGATTGCCTGATTGTACGGGTCAGACGATGTTCTCTTGTCTTCTTCGATCCATAACAACATCTTGACAGGTTTATCCTTCGCAGATTTGTCGGAATGATGCAATTTTCGCCGAATTATCGATTTTTTGCCAAATCCTCGATTTTCCGCTACTTCCGACGTCGAAAATTGTGTCTTTGACGGGTTGCATCATTTCTGGTGGTGGTTTGACTGCTATGGAATGGTGAAGAGCCTCTTTGGGTGGACCAATGTCGCTTCTCCTGTTGACTCGCTCCGGCAGAACCAAATTCCGTGCCGTCTTTCAACGACAGCGTAAGAAAGTGATTCTGCTTTCGCTTTTTACTCCGATCGGCCGAAATCCTCCATTGCTCAGCCATTTCAACTGGCTTCGCTCCGGCGAATTCCTTCCAATCGTTCGACTGCTTTTTCCACTCGTATTGCCAATTTGCATCATTTCCAATGATTTTCGATCGTTTTTCGCATCGATTCACCAGTCCGATCGGCAGCGATCCTTCCAATCCATCGATTGACTTCTTGAAAAAAATTTTTTTGCTGCCAATTCCCGGTCGATCTGCACCATGTCGCAGCGAGGGTTGACGGAGTGGTGAGCTCCAAGCTCGCCAAGCGAATTGTAGTTAATCGATGCTTGAGTGTTTCATTGGCGTGTGATGATGAGAAAGAGAAGTAGACGTCTCAACTCCTTTATTCCTTGGCAACAAGTGTGAACGGTATGGATTTACAGTAGAAGTTGTGCGGTGGTGGTTCATGAATAGTTAGACAACAAGTAAATGTGTCGACGAATGATAACTCGAGACGAGTCACCATCCGCGACGGTGGAATAGAAGCGAAGTGAGTAACGAAAGAACGAAGTGAATGAGTTAACAATAGAACATTCGAGAAGGGTGAAAGAGTGCGCGGAAACGAGAGGGAACAGAGAAAAGGTGGTAATTATTTGAATGGCGCTGGCGCCGGCTTTTCCCGCTGTCTCGTTGGAGCGCGCTCGTCTGAGTCCGTTGGAGTCCTCGTGGGAAAGTGAACAAAGCACGTCTAGGCGTTCGGATGACGATTCCTTCGTTATTCGTTGCTTGTCGGTGGAAGTTTACAGCTATGGTGGTGTAGAACGAAAGGAATGAACACGTTGAACATTGTAGAGTGTCCTTTAGGTCCATCTTACGTCGAGCATGCCAACACCCGTCGTGGGCACTCCCCGGTGCCCGCGACAGGCCCTATAAAAGTTGAATGAAATGATAAACTGATCTAATAATGGAAAACGTTTAAAAATGGTTAAAAAATGAGATTCCAGTCTTTAGAAAAAGGGAAAAATAATGATTGAGATTTTCAGACAGCTTGTAGAAAATCTAGGAACTTTCAATACAGGTGTTTCTGAACATCCAGAGAAACAAGCATAAATCTGGCGGTATCATCAGAAAATTGCGTGCTGGAAATGTAATTCTGCAATGAAAAACATCGTGGTTTTTGATGTTTGGATAGCAGCTGAATTCCTTGTTTCTTAGAAATTGGACGGCAGTTTTTTCTTCGTGAAATAATTCTGCAAAATTTTTTGTTATTCTGAAATGCATTTCAAAATATACCGAGGAGATTTTAACGATACATGGAACGATCAGTTGAAGTATTTTGTCAAAAATTTCATCGAAACTGAAGTTCATCTTCCATTTTCATTGATCTGCATTGCTCTTTATGTATTTTCAGTGTACAAGGTAATGTATATTGAATAAACTATTGAATAAACTTGTTGAAAATCACTGATTTTTTTAGAAGTCCAAGTTCCAAGGTCTACAATTGTTTCATGTATTCATGTATATCTCTACTGTTTGCTCAGGATCATTTTTGCTTATCACTCATATCATGTCAAGTTCTATTATTATTTTGGTAAGCAGTTTTTCTAGAAATTGAATTCGAAAAAAAAAACAATATAAGATACTCCAAGTTTTCGCTCTTATACCGATGATCAGCAATTCATTTTTGGTGCTTTCGATATTTTTCCTTCAATTGTTATCAATGGTTTTCAATATCAAAACCTTATATGTTCCTTTGTTAGACGCCTATATTAGTCAAAAGCAGTTATGTATACTTGGATTTGCTGTGCTTGGTATATGGAAGTACTTTTTCATGATGTATAGTAAGTTTTTCCGCTCTTCACGGTTTCAGTGGTCCTGCTAAGCTAGTACTCAAATTTTGGGGCCAGTGGTTCTAAAAACCGACCTTCCGGCCACCAAAACTGTGAAAAGATAATGTTTCTTTTGAAACCAATCTCAAAGTTTTGATTTTTTTCAGTCTGGATATCATTGGAAATGTTTGATAAAGTAGTGGAATTTGATTTCAGTGAAATTCTATTACTCCTTTCTAGTATTTTTCTGTCTATTGTCCAGTATGTAAAAAACAAGGACCCGCTGGAAAACTTTATAATCTACTTGAATTGTTTGGTTTATCTCACGTATTTTATGGTTGGTGAAGTTCAAAACAGAAATTCAGATGCAGATATTTTTCAGCTGTCTCACATGGCCACAATCATTCTCACGCTTTGTGGCTCCCCAGTGTATTTTGCATATGGTGGATATGCAACGAATGTTTATTACCTTCCATTTCTATGGATTGTTTCAGTTTATATCGTTGGCACGAAAAAGGTCAAAAAATGGAAAAAGAGAAAAGAAGAAGAGAAGAAAGAAATTGAGTTTCATTTAGCTTATATAACTGTTGGATATTCTTAATTGATAATTCGAGTTCAAATCACTTGTTTTTATTTGCCAATAAACAATGTTTCAAAAAAAGTGAAAAAGTATAAATGAAATTTTTTAGACAGTTTGCAGAAAATCTAGGAACATATTTGGACATCCGATCAAACAGACATAAAGCATAACTCACAAGGGAAGGTCCCCAGGTGTCCCCCCGCGATTTCGTAGATATTTTGTGGGTAGGTAGGCCCGGGGTGCCCCACCTCAAATCCGAAGTTAGAGGTGCGCTCTCGGAGGTTTACTGGAGTTACAGTACATTTCCCAATTTTCGAGTAAAATCTGACCTGCCAACTGAGGGAGTCATAACTTTTTTCTTTTTTGAGCAATCTGCTTGGTTTTTGGCTCATTCAAACGAGAAATAAGTGGTCCACAAAAAAGTCTCTTGGAGCATTATTCCATCACTTCAACCATGATCAGGACAAAGTGATATATGGAATATTTAGATATAAGTGAATTCAGCTAGTGCCAATTTTTGGACATCCGGTCTCGGGAGACCATTACCATTCGGTTGGGGGTGGCAAGTGAGGTCACTATACATACTCAGATATAGGTCTCACCTTTGACTTACGGGACTTATTCAGAAATTTTCAGAAATTTTCTCAATTTTCATGTATAGGGATACGTGGATTGTTTGGCCTATTTATACTCCGGACGTGATTCAAGACATTAGTCGGTTTTAAAAATGGAAAACAGGTTTTTTTATTCCAGTTTCCCTTCTCTTGAAAGGCTAATGTGTTAAGTACATTTTGTTTTTTTTTAGAACGTATACCCTATTTTCCCAACTGTTTTCAAGTGTACACTTTCGGTCTTTTGCTGAGAGTCGGAGTCGCTCATGCGAATACCACCCACCGTGTGGGATGGCGGAAACCCTTCAATCCGGACTAGGAAAATCCTCCTCAGCAACTGTACCGTGCACAGCGATATTACTGGACTGTTATGACTTTACCTGTCCCTGTATGTGTCCTCATGAGTTGTAAATTTCTTTATTTGTGTGATTCTCAAGCCGAATTACTGACTCCGGTCCTGTCCGTATCTCAGTTGCAGAAACACCGCTGTTACAAGTGATCTATTCCATTTCACG
>GL380121.1:70997-81054 GCA_000143925.2 Caenorhabditis brenneri
ATTATTTTGGTATGGAAATTATTTTGGTATGGATATTTGGGTATGGATATTTGGTATGGATATTTGGTATGGGAATATTTTGGTATGGAATTATTTTGGTATGGAATTATTTGGGTATGCGAATTATTTGGTATGGGAATTATTTTGGGTATGGGAATTATTTTGGTATGGGAATTATTTGGGTATGGGAATTATTTTGGGTATGGGAATTATTTTGGGTATGGGAATTCTTTTGGGTATGGGAATTATTTTGGGTATTGGAATTATTTTGGGTATGGGAATTATTTTGGGTATGGGAATTATTTTGGGTATGGGAATTATTTTGGGTATGGGAATTATTTTGGGTATGGGAATTATTTTGGGTATGGGAATTATTTTGGGTATGGGAATTATTTTGGGTATGGGAATTATTTTGGGTATGGGAATTATTTTGGGTATGGGAATTATTTGGGTATGCGAATTATTTGGGTATGGGAATTATTTTGGGTATGGGAATTATTTTGGGTATGGGAATTATTTGGGTATGGGAATTATTTTGGGTATGGGAATTATTTGGGTATGCGAATTATTTGGGTATGGGAATTATTTTGGGTATGGGAATTATTTTGGGTATGGGAATTATTTGGGTATGGGAATTATTTTGGGTATGGGAATTATTTTGGGTATGGGAATTATTTTGGGTATGGGAATTCTTTTGGGTATGGGAATTATTTTGGGTATGGGAATTATTTTGGGTATGGGAATTCTTTTGGGTATGGGAATTATTTTGGGTATGGGAATTATTTCTCATCTGGAATTTTTCAAATAAAAAAGTCGAGATAAGCTTTTTTCCATCCTAGGAGAGCGTGCGATATATAAAGAACGATTTTTATTAGAACCAAATTTTATGAAAAATACAGGTATTTTAATTATAGAAAAAGAAGTTCAAAGCATTATAACTTTTCACAATCGTACTTCACTTCCAAATCCTTATCTGTCAAACATTTATTATCATCCGTCGCAATTACATTCAGAAGTGTATTCTCATCATCGTCGTCTTGAATTGTCATTATTCCAATTCCTCCAATGTTCATTTGATTCTGGTATTTGACTTTCTCTCGTAGACTCTCCTCAGATTCAATGGTGACGAATGTCTTTGAGACCGGTATCCAGTAATAAGAACTCTTGGATTCGTTATGAAAATGATATTCAGCGCCGAGCCGTTTTATCCAAAACTCTTCCAAATGCCTGAATCGAACACGCTGGTTCTCCCGATCCGATTCATATAGATGCAAGTTTCCGCTATATCGTTCCGGAGTAACCCAAACGAAGTTGTCACCAGAAAACGGTAAGGGTACATTTGTCCAGTACGATCCATAAAATGGGACGACAAGGTTCAATTTCTGAGGATTTCCTGTCTTGCAAGTCACATATTTCATAGTGGAGTCCACATTTTCCCGGTTTCCTCCGTAAACTGGAGAAGTTGGACCGATGAATGCACCTCTTATTGAGTTGAAATAGTCATAAGTGAGTACATTTATAAATTCGACTTCTTCAATCAGTTCTTTCCATAAGTATCTATCCTCGAGAACATTCTTGAATGGCGATACAGAAATGCTGATGAAGGGAGCGGTCTCTTTTCCAAGATTTGCCAATTTCTTGCGGAGTTCTTGCACAAATCCAAGATAACTCTGCTTGAAGGATGGATCAAGATGAATCCAGAATATATCGACACCGTCTATTTCATATTGTTTGACTAGTGATAGTATCGCATCCATGAGATTTCTGGAAAAATATTTTTTATCAAAACTCTCCAAAGAACCAATTTTCTGAGCCGCTGTTAAACTAAATTGATGACCGAAGGAAAATAAATGACCATGCCTCATAAGAAAATAATCACTATAAATAACCATGAAATCCCACTTACTTTCTATGAATCGGACTGTTCAAGAATCTTGGAAACTTTTGTGATTCATCCCATCCACCAATTGATATCATCACTTTCAAATCTTCATTCACTTCTCTCGCCTTCTTTTTCATCTCCAAAAATCTTTCCTTTGAACTTTCACTCTCGAATCTCAGAGATTCACTCCAGTCAAGTTTGACATATTCGAAGATGATATGCGTGAGTTTTTGAAGCTGTCCTCTATTCACTGTCAGGGATCCGGGATAGTATCCAACTACCCGTTTCTTCATACAAGATAGGCTCTCCTGCCGAAGCGCCTCCGGTGCATTTGCAGTTATGGTTTTTTGGTCTGCAATTAAAAAAAACCTTTTTCTTTTTCATTTTTTCTGCTATTTATCCAATGATGTAACCTGACTTCTGACCCGTTTTGTATTGAATTTTGTATGTAATTGTAAGTTATCTTGGATTACTGTAGGATTGTGGTAGCTACAGTACCAACTTCATTCGAAAACGAGAGAGCCAAAGATGAGGATAACTCGATGAGAACCGATGTTTTTTACCTGACGGAAATAGCAATGGTGACAAAACAGTTAAATAGATGAGTGCACTTCCGAACAAAACAGTCCCAACAATACTAACAATTAACAGGCGATGCTTTTTGAAAAATGATTTGTTCTTGGGAGGCCTAAATATGAATGAAAAACTAGTTTTCAAAAAAAGTCAACTTACCTTTCAGTCTGAGGCAGAAGTTGCTCTATTTTTGTTGTATCCCTTTCCATTCCCATTTCGAAAGTAAAAAAAAATTGAAAAAATGAATAATAATTCGATAAGCGAAGCTTTTATAAATGTAAAGTAGTGTCAATAACAAAACGAGTTAATGAGAAATAGATAAGAACATTTGGTAAACAAATTGTGACTGAAATTCTCTAGTTGACAAAAAAAAGAATGTTGTTTGTGCTCAAACATCAGATGTTATATAGTTTTGATTGACAGTTCGGAAAACATTTTTTCCCGGTTCAAAAAGTATTGCTCCATTTTTTCCACTTCGCAAGAAATGAATGGGTGCTACTCCTATTAAAATCGGTAACAATAAAACTAGACGATTCCGAACTAATAAGTTCTGCCCGATCAGGCCCGATTCCACGCGCATCGGACCAAATGGGCCGACTCGTGCCAATTCAGGCCTTTGCAGACTGATCAAGCTAATTCAGGAACGGGTCGATCTGGGCATTATCGCGTCAAACCTGTCAAATAAACCGGATCTGGCAAAACTAGTCAATCATAATGCAGACCCTTCTGATGCTTGGTAGCTCCGATTTTTCCTTTGCAATCCTCTAATCGTTTCGAATAAATTTTTATTGAACCGATAAAACTGTGGAATTGTCCAAGTTCTACGGCAAAAGTAACGATTCGACTTACATTCAGTTCATGAAAATTTTTTTTGAGAAACACGATACAGCCAAAATAACCAAAACTCTACGAGACTCTAAAAGAATCCTATATCATATTGCAACTATATATTTTGCTGAAAAGTTTGATGATTAGTTGATACGATTGATAAACTATACAATATTTGGAAAATTAATACGCGCGTCTCTAATGGGAAATAGCGGACTTTAAAAAGAAGAAATAGACTATAGGAAATACGAGACTTTAGAAGTTTCCAGATTAGATGGGAAATTTCAGAATGCACTTGTGAAGTTTTTCAAACAAAAAAATTCCTGAAGAATATTTTGAAGATTGATCCGAAGAAAAGACTTAGTGCGAGGGAAGCATTGGAGGATCCGTTTTTGAGTGAGGAGAGATGTCCATTGTTTTCTGTATATTAATAATTAATCGAGTTTGTTTGCTCTCTAATTTTTTGTTTTTTTTTTGTTAATGGAAGGTGAGTTTTTTTAATGATAAATATTTTTAATAAATCTTTTGTTTTCACAGATGAGGCCTTCAGCATCCAGCTCTCACGTTTATGATAAGAGCAATTTGAAACAGTAAGGTACGAATTCTGTGATATTGGCATTCAGAAACTGTTTGTCAAGATGGGAATTATTTTTAGGTATGGGAATTATTTTTAGGTATGGGAATGATGCCGTTTCGCAAAAAAATCAGAACATGTTTCACGGTGTGTAGGGCACTTATAGGCGATTTTTAATCAGAAATGGTACTTTTCTGAAATCAAATCTCCACATATTTCGTTTAAAAGTACCGATTTGAAATTTGTTTCGCCAGAAATGCATAACACCAAATATGTATCAGTGACACCAAATAATGTTCTCACAATTACCAAGACCATTTGAAACCAGCTTCTGTTCTTTACCGGCAAAAAATTTGAAATTCTTGATTTTTAGTCAGGTACTCGTAGCACCGATTTCCAATCTGGAATTTTTTAAGCAAAAAAGTCGAGACAAGCTCTTTTCCATTCTAGGAAAACGTGCGATATATAAATAATTATTTTTATTAAAATCGAATTTCATGGAAAATGAAAGTGTTTTGAATATACAAAAAGAAGAAGGTCGATGCTTTATAATTTTTCACAATCGTACTTCACTTCAAAATCCCTATCTGTTAAACATCTATCTTCATCCGCCGTAATCACATTGAGAAGTGTATCCTTATCATCATCGTCTAGAATTGACATTATTCCAATTCCCCCAATATTCATTTGATTCTGATATTTAACTTTTTCCTTTAGACTCTCCTTGGATTCAATTGTGATGAATGCCTTTGATTCCGGAATCCAATAATACGAACTCTTGGATTCATTATGAAAATGATATTCAGCACTCGGCCATGTCTTCAAATACTTTTCCAAATACCAGGATTGAACACGCACGCTCTTCCGATCCCGATCATACATCTGCCAGTTTTTCATAGAGCGTTCCGAAGTGAGCCAAGATAAATTATCCTCATAAAACGGTAAGGATACATTTGTCCAGTGAAATCCATGAAATGGGACGACAAGGTTCAGTTTCTGAGAATTTCCTGTCTTGCAAGTAACATATTTCATAGTGGAATCCACATTTTCCCCATTTCCTCCGTAAATTGGAGAAGTTGGACCGATATTATCACCTCCTATTGAATCGAAGTAATTAAAAGTGAGTACATTTATGAATTCGACTTCTTCAATCAGTTCTTTCCATAAATATCTGTCCTCCAGGTCACTCTCAAATGACGACACTGAAATGCTGATGAATGGAGAGTTTTCTTTTCCAAGATTGGCTAATTTTTTGCGGAGTTCTTGCACAAATTCAAGATAACTCTGCTTGATAGATGGATCAATAGGAATCCAGAATAGTTCGACGCCATCTGGTTCATACTCTCTGACCAGTGATACTATCGAATTCATGAGATTTCTGGAAGAATATTTTTCATGAAAAATCTCGAAAGAATCAATTTTCTAAGCCGACATTGAGCTAAATTATGCTACTTCACAGTTGAACAAACGTTTTATTAAGCATGCTTCACTGAGAAAGCCCAATCAATAGGCCACGCACCTTGAAAAGTTCTATCATCAGGTACTTTTCAAGCTTTTGGCAACCACAACAAGAACGCCCACTCACTTTCTTGTGTTCTGATGATTCAAGAATGTAGCAAAGCCTAGATCCCATTCACCAATTGAAAGTATCACTTTCAAATCTTTATTCACTTCTCTCGCCTCCCTTTTCACTTCCAAAAGTCTTCGCTTCTCCAGTGATGTTTTGAAATGCACGTATCCCCAATCGTCAAATCGAAAAAATTTGAAGATGATATGCGTGAGTTTTTGAAGATGTCCTGTAGTCACTTCCAAGGGAGCGAGATAGTAACCAACTACCCTTTTCTTTATACAAGTCGGGTTCACCTCCTGCCGATGCGCCTCCGCCGCATTTAAAGTTATGCCTTCCTGATCTGCAATAAAGCAATCATCATCTTCCAGGCGGTTTTGCTAATTTACTGACATGTTACCATAAGTCAGGCTGGATTACTAAGAGACTAAGTTTGTTACAGGGCAATACTTTTTGAAAACAGGTATATTGTTGCATGCGGTACATACCGGACCTCCATAATAAAATAAATAATAAAAAAAATTGATGATCACAATTGTTACAGTATTCTATGAATTTTTTCAGCAATTTTTTCTTTTTTTTAACTACAGAGCAGTTTATGGTAACTGAGAAGCGAAGAATTGAAAAAAACCTTACCTGACTGAAATAATAATGGTGACAAAACAGTAAAATAGATGAGTGCACTTCCAAACAAAACAGTCCCAATAATGCAAACAATTAACAGTCGATGTTTTTTGAAAAGTGATTTGTTTTTGGGCGGCCTAGAAATAAATAAAAGAACTAGTTTTCAAGAAAAATATGTCAACTTACCTTTCAGTCTGGGGCAGAAGTTGCTCAATTTTTTGTGTATCACTTTTCATTTCCATTTCGAAAGTAAAAAAATTGAAAAGTGAACAATAATTCGATAAGCTAAGCCTTTATAAATGTAAAATAATGTCAATAGAAAAAAACGAGTTAATGAGGAATAGATAAGAACATTTGGTAAACAAATTGTGACTGAAATTCTCTAGTTGATGAGAAAAAAGAGTTTTGTTTGTGCTCAAACATCAGATGTTATATAGTTTTTGATAGTGCTACCCGGTGTTAGAAAGTGCTACCCGGTATTGGAATTGGGAACAATAGAACTGGCCGGTTCAGAACTAATAATTTCTGCCCGATCCACCCATTTTATCCGCTTGGCCGGGATAAGCCTGAATTTCCCTGGTTCAGAGTTGAAAACAACTGAAGGAAGGAACTAATAATAAGGTATAATTCACATTGAATTTTGATCACAAGTTTGAGAACAATGTTTTGAAGTCAGTCAATTTTGATTTATTTTTGGGTGGATCTCTGTGATGTTATTTTTTAAATATCAATATCTCATGCTCAATTCTTATAACCTCATCTTCTTTGATCTCTAATTCAAAAATTAGCCATGAAATCAAAAAATGGTAAACGGAAGAGTTGTTACAAATCACACGAGAAACAACTTTGTTTTTGAAGAGTGTTCCCCAAGCGAAAATCCAGTTTCAAAAGCGAAGGCTTTGATTTTTTTTTTGTAAAATAACAGTCAATCTCAAGCAAAGGTTCCCCCTTATAAAACGTGACCTGAAAGTGATTTTTTCAAAAAATGGTAAAAGACTTTCCGATGTAACTCGCCGAGCTCTATCCGATGGTATAGTAACCTCACCTACTTTTTATAGCGATATGCCTCCTTTAAATTCCGAATGATTTTTATGAATTGAAAAAGAAACTGATAATTCAGAAACAAATTTACTGAAACAGAAAACATTTTTTCAAGTGAAAAATATACAAAAAGATGTTCGAAGCCTTATAAAACATGTTCAAAGCCTTATAAAACTATATCTTTTCACAATCGTACTTCACTTCATAATCTTTATTTGTTAAACATTTATCCTCATCCGCCAAAATCGCATTCAAAAGTGTATTCTCATCATCATCGTCTTGAATCGTCATTATTCCAATTCCTCCAATGTTCATTTGATTCTGGTATTTGACTTTCTCTCGTAGACTCTCCTCAGATTCAATTGTAATGAATGTCTTTGATTTCGGAATCCAATAATACGAACTTTTGGATTTGTTATGGAAATGATATTCAGCTCCCGGCCATTTCTTCCAGAACTCTTCCAAATCCCTGAATCTAACAGGCGGGTTCTCACCAATCGATTTATATTTGTGCAAGTTCTCCCTAAAGCGTTCCGGAGCAAGCCAACCAAAGTTATTCTCATAAAACGGTAAGGATACATTTGTCCAGTAAAATCCATGAAATGGGACGACAAGGTTCAGTTTTTGAGGACTTCCTGTCTTGCAAGTAACATATTTCATAGTGGAATCCACATTCTCCCTCCATCCTCCATAAATTGGAGAAGTTGGACCGTAGTCTTCACCTCTTATTGAATCAAAGTAATTAAAAGTGAGTACATTTATGAATTCGACTTCTTCTATCAGTTCTTTCCATAAATATCTGTCCATCAGGTCATTCTCAAATGGCGATACAGAAATGCTGATGAATGGAGAGGTCTCTTTTCCAAGATTGGCTAATTTTTTGCGGAGTTCTTTCACAAACTCCAGGTAACTTTGCTTGGCAAGCGGATCAATGTGAATCCAGAATATATCGACGCCGTCTATTTCATATTGTTCGACCAGTGATATTATCGCATCCATGAGATTTCTGGAAGAATATTTTTTGATTAAAACTGTTCAAAATACTAAAAATAGAGCGAAACAGTTCAAAACGTAGGCCGCCTTGGTGGACTAGACAACATAGACAAGAACGCCCACTCACTTTTTTGTATTATGATGATTCAATAATCTAGCAAAATGTGTTGATTGTTCCGATCCACCGATTGTAATCATCACTTTCAAATCTTTATTCACTTCTCTCGCCTTCCTTTTCATCTCCAAAAATCTTTCCTTTGAAGTTTCACTCTCGAATCTCAGAGTTTTTCTCCAGTCAAGTTTGATATATCCGAAGATGGTATGCGTGAGTTTTTGAAGCTGTCCTGTATTCACTTCCAAGGATCCGGAATAGTATCCAACTACTCGTTTCTGCATACAAGACGGGTTCACCTGCCGATGCGCCTCCGCAGCATTTGCAGTTGTGACTTTCCGGTCTGTAATGAAAAATCCTTGTCTGCCCATATGTTCTGCGGTTTTTCCAGTAAATGTATAACGAAAACGAGAGAATCAAAGTTGAGAATAAATCGATGAGAACGGATATGTTTCTTACCTGATGGAAATAATAATGGTGATAAAACAGTAAAATAGATGAGTGCACTTGCAAACAATAACGTCCCAACAATACCAACAATTAACAGTCGATGTTTTTTGAAAAAAGATTTGTTTTTGGGCGGCCTAGAAATAAATAAAAGAACTAGTTTTCAAAAAACGTGTGAACTTACTTTTCAGTCTGGGGCAGAAGTTGCTCAATTCTTGTTTTATCACTTTTCATTTCCATTTCGAAAGTGAACAAATTGAAAAGTGAACAATAATTCGATAAGCTAAGCCTTTATAAATGTAAAATAATGTCAATAGAAAAAAACGAGTTAATGAGGAATAGATAAGAACATTTGGTAAACAAATTGTGACTGAAATTCTCTAGTTGATGAGAAAAAAGAGTTTTGTTTGTGCTCAAACATCAGATGTTATATAATTTTTGATTGACAGTTCGGAAATTTTTTTTTCCGGTTTCAAAGATATTGCTCCATTTTTTCGCCTTAGTTTATGAAAACGTTTCTAAGAATCACGATACAGCTAATATGACCAAAACTCTATGAGACTCGAAAAAACTCCTGTATCATCTTGCAATTATACATTTTGCTGTAACTATCGGTTTGATAATTGCATGCTACAATATTGATAAAACATACAATAATTGAGAGCAAGCACTAGGTATACACATGTGAAATTTGAGAATGCACATGTGAATTTTTTCAAAGAATTTAGGCACTCCCCAAGCCCCCCCCCCCCCCCCTAACATTCCCAAGCTAAACATTGCCAGCGATTTTACCAATATGAACTTGTAATTTTTCCAGCTTATTACATGTTATCCATTGTAAAAATGATTCCGTTTTTTTTCTGTAACTGTCCGCTACTTAGTCTAAAGTCCGCTATTTTTTTCAAAGTCCTATATTTCCCATTGGGCAACTCTACTGTCAAAAATTCAGTCTTCCACTTTTGTTAATTCTTTGAAACAGAGAAATGCGTGAAAAGTTTTTTTACAGTGTCAGTGAAATTTCGAATTTTGTTCTTCAGTTGTACTAACATTCCGTCGAGGATTTCTAAATTGTTCAATTTGTTTCAGCATCATTTTCAGGAGTTCATGAAACTTAAAAAAAAACATTCGAAACCTTCAAACTTCATTTTTTCAGTTTTTCAGTTTTTGACCGGAAAAATGTCGGAAAGAAATGCCGACAAAGAAGCAAGGATGAATTTGGCGGAAATCGTAGCTGAATAAGAAGAACCTTTTTCGAAAGACTCTCATGAAACATCGTCGAGAGGAAACAAAGGAAGAGGAAACTGAAAAATGTTTTGGTCTGGTGAATTATCAATTTTCCCTAATTATATTCTTCTTAACATTAACCCTATCAATTTGTTATAGAATTATTCTTCTTTATCTCAACTTTAAAGGAGG
>GL380121.1:81564-92014 GCA_000143925.2 Caenorhabditis brenneri
GAGTCGAGGAGACTCCAGTTACTTGGGGGCTATGTATATCGTTTCAGAGCGATTTTTGACATATGCTCCAAGAGGAAAATGTTAATAGAAAAAGCAAATAAACCGGAATAATGAATAAAAACTATGCAAAAAATGTGACTTCAGTCCTCCTTTAATAAATATTGGATTCTTTATCACTAATGAATTGAGAAGAAAAGTTGAAATTGTTGAAACAAATATGCTGAAACAGGAAAAAATTGCCCGAGATAAACAGACAGCTCACAAAAACTCCTGTTTGCAAGTAAACATTTTAGTGCAGCTAGCTAATCGTTATAGTAAGTACCATAAAATTTCCATGATAACGAGAGAAGTTGACAAAATATCCTTTTTCAGTTTTTGGGTAAACTTTTACTCTACCGTAGAAATAGTAAAGTCTTACAGTTCCCTTGACGGAAGTTGTTAATTTTATTATATTTGCGTTTCCAACCTCAAGAACTTTTTTGAGTTCTCTAGGGTTTTGATATACAACATGACTATTTTTTTTTGTATCTGTGTTTTAAGAGGGTAAAAGTTGTTAAAAAAATGTAAAAACTGAATTTTTCCCGATGAACTCAAAACAAATTTGAAGTCATTCGCTTACCTCATTTCCATATTTTTCGAAAGAGAATTTTTTTTATTAATAAATACTAAACACTGAAAAAAGTGCACTTTGAAAAAAGACACAGAAATGTAGGTCAAAACAAAATTTCGATCTACCAAATCTTTGAGTTTGATCTCCCGGACGGGATGCGTCCACGCTAATTTCGTTTGACCTACCTACAGGTTGCGCGGGAAAAGGGTTGTTTTTTTTTGAGCGGGAGAAAGTGCTGTGTGTGGTGGTAGTCGTCCATCGCTCGTTTATTTGTCTTTGTTTTCTTTGATTCCCTCTCTTTTTGCTAAGTCGTTTTGATATTTTTGTTCTGTATCTTTTCAATTTTTTTAAATTCGCTTTTCTCTTTCGAGTATTTTCCGTCACTCATTTTTACTCTCTCTTCTAACCTCATTGTTTCTGAAAAGTTCATTTTTTTCAGAAGTAGCAATGGCAAGCACATCAGGGGTGCTTGTCGACGACAATGTGTTAGAAGTACTTCGAAAAGCGCAACTCGACAATTTCGTGAACAAATTCGTTTTTCTTTTCAATGTCAGACGTTTCGATCACTTCTCACATGTACGGGACAAAGATATGCAGGTAAAACATTGACTAAAAATGGAACACTGAGAAAATTCAATATTTTTCAGGATATTGGAATGCAGCAGCAACAAATCAGACAGTTTCGTGAGCAGATTCTCAAAATGTCCAGAGAAATGTGGAATCGAAGTGATCCGAAACAAGTATATGTGGCAGCCGATCAATCAACGCCGGTTCAGAGTTCAATTGATGAAAAAGCTCTTATTCCATATGAACAGGTGAGGATTTTAGACTTGAGACGACAGATCAGGGGTGTTCGGAACGACTTTTTTCGGAATCTCAGAATATTCCAATTTTTCAACCTTCGGAGTTCCCGGAATTTTCGGAAGAGTGGGAATTCTGACAATTTTCGGATTATTCCGATCGGAATTATTCAAAAAAATGAAAAAAAAATTCCGAAAACATTTCCGGTCGGATTTCAGTGCCGATTTTTTTCTACCAGAACATTCCGGTCGGAATTTGGTTCCCAAAAAGCTCCGAATTTTCGGAATTCCGAATTTCGTTCCTCATACTCCTGCCAACAGATAAATGCTCCAGTTTTCGAGAAGTTATGCTTTAATCTTTTTGTTTCCAGATAAAATTATACGAACAACTTGGTGAAGGATCATTTGCCGTCGTGAAACGTGGAACATGGATCCAAGTCAATGGACAACGCGTTGATGTAGCTGTGAAAATATTACGCGATATTTCACCAAATATGATGGACGATTTGAAAGTGGAAGCCAGTCACTTGCTCAAGCTCCAACATCCATCACTTATTCGTCTCTATGGAATTGTTCGTCAACCGGCAATGATGGTGTTTGAACTTTGTGAGGGAGGTTCTCTCCTTGATCGACTGCGTGATGACAAGAAACCGATTCTCTTAGTGTCACGTCTTCACGATTACTGCATCCAGATTGCGAAAGCTCTACAGTTTCTGGAGTCGAAACATTGTGTGCACAGAGATGTAGCTGCCAGAAATATTCTTCTTTCCAAAGATGAGAAGGTAGGTCAAATTCTATTAGAGTTTCAAAATTGTTCATGTGAACGTTTTCAGACAGTCAAGATTTGCGATTTTGGTTTGATGCGAGCTCTGAACGAAAACGAGCAAATGTACACAATGGCTCCCCAAAAGAAGGTTCCATTTGCCTGGTGCCCTCCAGAAGCACTCCGTCATCGTAAATTCTCTCATGCTTCCGACGTTTGGTCTTATGGAGTCACTATCTGGGAGATTTTCACGTTTGGAGAAGCGCCATGGGTTGGATGCCGCGCAATTGATGTACTCAAAAACATTGATGCTGGAGAGCGACTCGAAAAACCGAAATATTGCTCGGAGAGAATCTACGAAATTATGAAAGATTGTTGGAAATCCAATCCAACAGAGAGATGCAAATTTGGTGCGATTCGAGAAGATTTGAAAGATTCCATGTTTGTTGATGCAATTGCCAGAGAGACATATCACTCAATTCAACCGGGAACACTTCAACTCGTTAAAGGAGATGAAGTTGTGGTTGTTGAAAACACGTTAGTTTTTTTATTGGGTTAATCCGTTCAAATTCGCAGCTCCGGGACATTTCGAATCCGCGACATCTCGAAACCGTTGAAAATTAGGCTCGAATTTTTCAAATTTTTTGACTCGATTTTCTGGAAAGTTAGAATAGAATAATATTTCCATTAAAAAAAATTTTGGAATATATTTTTCGGTAAAATGTTCTTTCAAAAAAAAGTTTGAAATCCTATTTTGCTCTAATTTTCCAGAAAACCAATTCAGATCAAGAGAAAAATTTTGAAAATTTGAAGCCTGTTTTTCATCGGTTTTGGGATGTCGGGTTTCTAAAAGTCGCGAAGTCGAATCAGCA
The DNA here is from genome assembly GCA_000143925.2 of Caenorhabditis brenneri. NCBI lineage: Eukaryota > Metazoa > Nematoda > Chromadorea > Rhabditida > Rhabditidae > Caenorhabditis > Caenorhabditis brenneri. Next base: position 84,610 of record GL380121.1, read on the forward strand.
ATATTTTTATTATAGAGGGCAAGACTGGTTTGGACAGAACAAGAAGAATCAACAATTCGGAACGTTTCCAAGATCAGTTGTATTCGCTCGAACAAACCACGCGGTGGCGACGGCATCAGCAGTGACGCCACAGGTGAACATCAACTTTTCATTGAACTATTTCAAATTATTTTGATTTTCAGAAAGTCCCAACCGCACCAACAATCAAAGTTCAGCAGATGATCCAGCCTACTGTCGTGCCGTTTTCCCAAAAACCGTCACTCAACGATCGCACTTCTAGAATTTCAATGCCTGTAGCAGGATCATTCATCCATACCGGCCACGGTGATCCTTTGGGAGGTCAATCTTGGGGTAACCCTTCAACAATCGACGATTTATATCTGAAAAACCCAGTGAAAGGTGATCCTCTGTCAAGGTTTGTCTATTGTATTCCCTTTGTCACCTGACCCGATTTGTTTTCAGTATGTCCAATGGCGCCCAAGTTATCGCTAGTAAAGAATTGCTAACAAACAGAGCCGCTCTATCCACTGCTGCCCTGTCTAAAGTTCGCGGACTCTCCCTCGATTTGCCGGAATACGATGACTTTGATCGAGCATTCGACGACGGTTTCTCACCTTCGAAAATTGAATTACCCAGAGCAGGTTCAGGAAACGACAGCATCATCAGCAATGGGTCGTCCAGCTTCAGAGCAGAAGACGTAATTATCGAGGCGCCCAAACCAAAAGAGCCGTCATTCGATATTCGAGGAAATATGCTGCTCAGGCCAACTCCAGCACCACCAGCAGCCAGCACTTCTCAACCAAATCTTGTTGCACTCCCGGATAAGCTCACATCTTCTCAACCACGTGCCGACGTTGCTATAAACCATCAAGTGAGTTTTTCTTAATTAACTTGAAAAAATCCATACTTGTGAAATCGCGGGCCGGCCCGCGGGCCGGGCCCAGCCCGCTCGGCCTGCACCGGGAAAAATTTTCGAAAATTTACCCCAAAATTATGAAAAAAACACAAAATTTTCAAAATTTTTTCAATTTTTGGCTGATTCGTGATTCAAACACTCAAACTACTCCCAACATGCAAAATATCTGAAATTTACAGAAAATAGGCAAAAATCAGCTGATTTTTCGATTTTGAAAATTCAAATTCAAACTTCGCGGTAACTGGCGGGCCGAGTGGGCCGAACGGGCCCGGCCCGGCCCATCACAACTATGAAAAAATCAAATGTTATATTTCCAGTCACGTCCAATGAGTGCTGTTATCAACCCAGCTATCTCAACACACTCGGCTCACTCCATCCCGGAGTTACAACATCGATTGAATGCTGGAAATGAAATGATGCGTCCTCGTCCGGCGTCATCAATCGGAATCCCACACGCGCATCGTCCATTCTCGGTTGGGAACGTTCCAACTGTTCAACCTCCAGTATCAACGAGTCAACAGCAGAATCATCCACTCCAAAAGGCGTTAACAGACGAATTGAAGAGCAATTTGAGCAGAAGGCCAACTAGTGCCGTGTTCAATGGAAATGGATTTCAGAGAAATGGTGTCAATCAAAGAAGTCAATCGATTAGTCAACCACCACTTCAGCCACAAGTGCTTCCAGCTAACCATGCCTCAAAGTTAAGCCAGCCAGTGAGACTTCCTCCACCAGTGTCTCCACCAACGACCAGCATGATTCCACCGGCACAATCAGTGGTCAATCCTCGTCCAGCAGCTACGTCGGTCACTACTGCTCCTGTCAAAACGACATCAACTCCGGCTACGTCTTCTACTGCGAACGGAACGTCATCCTCTCGGAATGTTGTGACTAGAAGAACGACACAAACCGTTCACATGTCCGAGGAGGAGCGGAGATCGAAAATCATACAAGATGTCACGTCGGCTCTTCCAGCTCCAAGTGCACTTCTCTATGGGTCTAGCTCTATGTCGGCGTTGCCATCGCCAGCGTCACAAGTGCAGAAAGAAAGGCCACATGTCACGATGCCACCTAAAAAGACTTCCGAACCGATTCTCTCCAGTGCAGTTCTCCAACCAACTCGTCTACCATCAGCAACAACCTCAGTCGTCAAGCCTGCATCACAACCTGTTCCACAACCAGTGATTAATAACAGACAATTGGTTATTACGGACAAGAAACCAAATATGCCAAGTTATCCAAACTATGGTAATGGTTATCAGCCATATGGCTATGGAATGCATCCAGGTATGAATATCCATATACAAATTCAACGTTTTTCTTGTATTTCAGAATATTCTGGATACACTGGTTACAATCCATACCTTAGTGCTGCTAACTCGTTGCCACCACTTGTACCATCAGAGAACCGACACTCTGGAACAGCACAGCCACTTGATGATGCTGCTATTATGGAGTTTCTGGGATCTCAAAACCACCGACAACCAGCTCCAGTACAGGCTTCTCAGGCTTCCACCCAAAGCTCTTCAAGAAACAACGAATTGAGCATGAAAATGAAGGTGCTCTACAAAGAAGCAGATTTCACAGAGTATGTTTTTCATTCATTTCTTGAAAAAATAAAAATTTTCTCATTTCAGCAGTGGCAACTGTGACAAAATGGTAATGCATTGCAAAGGAGACACTGAGCTGGCGTTGAAACTTCTCAAACAAAACCATCTGGTCCAGATTGGATTGGCTCGGGACACGAACAGAGCACGCCAAGCTCTTGAATCTCGACAATATGATCTCACAGCGGCCGCCAACTTGCTTCTAGGCTAAAATGTGCCTCTCTTCCGATTTCTTCCCCGTGTTCAGCTGATATTTTCTAGTTTAAGGCAATGGAACTAGTTTTATTGTGTATTATATTATTTATAGTTGTATAATAGTCAGTTTTCAATATAGGCTTTAAAAATTCTCTGCCCCCCCCCCCCTTTCCGTTTTCCCTTTGTTTGTATTTAGTGAAGTTTGCCCGTCATATGTATCCCATTCAAGAAAAACCCACCTCATAAACCTCTCAGTTGACCTTCGTCCCAGTACTTTTTTGCCATTCTCATCGTTTACTCTTTTTTCGACATGTATAAGAATTTATGATTGATAAATAGAACTATATTATCCTTAACTTTAAAGCAATCAATTTTTTTAAAGAGTTTTTTTCTTCATCTCAACTCTTTTGAATTTCAAGCCTTTTATCTGCTTTAATCAGGAAAAGGAAACTGCTCATTATGAAACAAATATACTGAAACAGAGAACATTTTTTTGTGAAATCATGGCTGAAAAAATTTCTGTTCCACCTTGAAGGTATAAATTTCGGTGCAACGGTTTGATTGTTGTGTTCCTGAAATGTTCTCATCGCAAGAAAGACTTAATCCCTCTCCAGTTTTGGGTAAATGTTTACTGTAACAATGAAATAGTAAAGTCATACAGATTTTTTGACTGGGTTAGTAAAATAATTTTCACCGCTAAATTTTCTTGAACTCTAAGAAAGTTAGGCGCTGAAGAAAGCTCCTGTTTCATCTTGCACGTATACATTTTGTGACTATTGGTTTAATAATGCAAAGGGTTCTTGCTTTTCACTTATTGATAAGAATAAGATAATTCATAGCATATTTGACGACTTGGTGGAGATTCATTGTCAAAATTTCAGTCTACTCCTTTTGACAGTTTTTTGGAACAGAGAAATGTGTGTTGCAACACCAATATATGAAAGTTTTTTTCACTGTGTCGGTGAAACTTTAATTTTCATTTTCAGTTGTAGCACCATTATGTCTAGTAGTTTCATCTCGTTCAAACTAAAGGAAACATTATTTTTGGTTTTTCGATGATTTTTCAGTCATCGAAATTTTAAAAAGCGGGGAGTTCGCAGAAATTGGAAAGACTAGTGCAACTTCAATAAAAATTGATACCCAAAATTTTTTTCAAAATTAATCTTTGCTAGAACAATTATTTGTAACGTTTCATTGAGATGATGAATACAGCAATAGATGAAACCTGTGATACGCTGTTCACTTATCGTGAGTGGTGAATCTCTGAAGACGGAACCGTTGGAGATTACGAACTAGAAATGAGAAAAAATGTATGTTTCACAACGTTCTTAAAATTTGATGGAAGAAAACAATTCAGTACTCTTCTAGTGGCAAGTGCTTGTGGAGATGACAGATGGAGTGAAGCATGCAGTTTCGTTTTGTCATAAAGTCGATTGAACTAGACTTTTTAGATTATTATCAGTAATTTCGCAGAAGTTACAAACTAACCGTTTCTAGAATATTGAATAGAAGTTCCAGTTCTTGCTGTTCCATTAAAACCTTTTGAAAAAAAAACCAATAGAGTGCCATTTCTGTGATTTTCAGGAAATCAGAGGAACTGCAGAAGGGATCCAGTAACTGGATTCCAGTTGCGTAGCTTCAGAATGTTTGAACCACTGAAATAGAGGTTAACGACAACAGTTTGACATCATTAATATTTCTCATTTATCCAAAAATAATATGCTAGATGTGAAACTGAAAGAAAGTTTTACTGCTTCGAATTGTTGTAAAACATTTCATGAATTACAACTGGTCCAGTTCTAAGAAAAGTTTTTCACAGCTGTAATCGTTGAGTTTTTGAAAAAGTTTTAGCTCAAAAAAGTGCAAAAACACCAAAGTATCTAATCCCCTGATCAATTTATGTTGTGCTACAGAAGACTAGAATACTATTTTTACTGTTTCAATTATTTACCCAAACTTGAAACATATATTTTCAGCAATCTCTTTCTGAAATCATCAAAACTTTACAAAATTGAAAAGTTTTTTGTTACCGACTGTCTAGAGAAAAGTTGAAACCAATAAAAATACGAAGCTCTGTTACAACAGACTCAGAAATTCCGCAGATCAAATGCCAAGAATAGATGGCAGATGGTTTCATCATTCTCTTCTCTATAGACCCTAAAGACCCAACAAATGACGTACAATGCAAACGCGCTCCAACTGGAACACTTGCCCGAGATAAGATCTCGTTGGCCGGGGAGACCTCCTCATTCTTCTCTCATTCTGACAAACACATACTGCGCGTTGGCAACTCAACTGTCGACCTCTTCTTTTTTACGATCGATTTTGACGTTCCTATTTTCGTTTGTGATCCATTAACCGGAATTCAACTTACAGGATGACACTCCCAATTCTAAAATTGCCATATTTGGTCATCCAGCAGCTCCTCCAGACCATGGGATTTCTTGATTTGTAAGTTTTCAGTTTGGTACAAATTAGGATATATTTTACCTAAAAATTTCAGACTTATTATTTATTTTAGACCCCTTATCTTAATATTTTCAGGTTCCTCTTAACCCGTACTTCCACAAAAATGAAGAGAATCATCAAAAACATGAATACGACTCCAAATCAAAAACTGTTCGTTAGGATTGAAAAATCTATCACGATCCAATTACAGTCAATGACAGACGATGAATACGTTGATGAAATAAATGTGAAACTCAAGAAATACAAACCTAGGAGAATGTATACATTCAACATGAGTGTCGGCTCCATGGCTCGCTTGCCATCTGCATTTTGGGTGTACGATGACGGTCAAAGATTGGTGGAAACATACTGCAATGATACGAAAGCTGGATGCATTGAGCTCTGCAACGAACTTGTTGAAGTGTTCGAAATATCATATTTGGGTGGCATTTTGGATTTACAAGAAGTCGATAATTATCAAAATGAGATCAATTGGGTTAATTCGACGTTTCCCGCCTTGACTCTGTTCACAATCGAAGGAAAGTGTAACTTTCAAGATTACATTTGGATTATCAAGAATGCCAAGGCAGAGAAAGCGTTAAAATTTGAGATGGAACCTGAGTATCCAGAAGATATGAGCAGCCTTGAAGTTATTCCCTTCGAACTGGATTCATATTGAGCATGGACAGTGGATCAGCTTGCAACAATTGCAAGCAATTAAATCAAATTTCATCGGTATCACAGACGTTAATCCATCCGACTCTCACGTCAATGAATTTTTGAGAAATTTGAAAAATTCAAAGGAAAAACCAAATTTCAAGCAAATGGACTTTTATTTTTCTGGAGAAGCAGATCCGATTGTTGTCTTAGAAGGGTTGTTCTCCGAAGAAGAAGGCGCGTCTACACTGGAAGACATTTTCGATGGATTTGTTTTTAAGATTGAAAACGGACTGAGGTGCAAAATACAGTTTTGTATGCTCCAGAGTGACCAACCAGATGTTGAGATTTTTGGTTATAAAATTTTCATTGAAGGCTAATTGTGTCGGTATCAACTTGCTCACATTCGGTTGTACTGAAATATAACTGGAGCCAACGCGCCCTATTGATAATGCAGGCAGTAACCACATTGAACCGATTTTCTTAATGTTTACGAAATGATCATTTTTATATGTCTTTAAACTTATATGTCTCCTTTGTTCTGCAATCAATCCTTAATATCTTCAATAAAGTGTTTTTTCAACAAGCAGTTCTTATTTCCCTTATACCGTTCCAAATGGTTGTGTTCCAATTTCCTCTACATAAGTTGACCTCTTGCAAACAATTATTAAGGTTTCTGTGCGTTCTGTATTGTACAGGTACAGGGCCATAGATGCCTTGGGATTAAGAGGTTTGATGAAGTGGTGGCAGATGACCTAGATTAGATCTTTTTCCCGAACCGTTCATAGGAGATCCACTCCTTCTTCTCCCATTCTGACAAACACACTGCGCGTTGGCAACACTACTGTTGACCTCTTCTTTTTTTATCGATTTTGACGTTCCTGTTTTTGTTTGTGATCCATTAACCGGAATTCGACTTACAGGATGACACTCCCGATTCGAAAATTGCCATATTTGGTCATCCAGCTCATCCTCCAGACAATGGGATTCCTTGACATGTAAGTTTTCAATTTGGTGCAAATTAGGATATACCAGAAGGTTTCCGCCGCTTCGCGGCCTCCACCTTCTGGTAACGGATAAAATAGAGTCAATCTTAATGGGGTATGTGACATCACTTTAAAAATCGGAAAGTTAGTTTTTTCCCGAAGGTTAAAAAAACGGCACTGTTCTAAAATCACGGTCCCAAATTCAAAATCACGGTCCCATCCTTTGAACTGTATTTCTTACTTTTGTCATCTCCAAGTTAGCATAAAAGGAGTTTTATTGAAAATTCAACTCCGATAGAAGAACCAACTTTGTTTAGATGAAGTTTGTGAGCATTCGAAGGAAAACTTAAAGTACTGGAAGAGTATTTTCAATAGCAGTCGATTGCATTCTTAGTGAAGTAACAGTATTTGTCACTTGGCTAATTTAACACCTTGCTATTGTAATCGGTTGTCTTTTTGAAGCCACCCAATTTTTTTGAACAATTGTCATTATTCATTATTTAGATTCTTAACTTTATTGTAACTGCAGTAAATGAAACGAAAAGAAAAAGGTAGGTAAGAAGGAAAAGCATGATGAATAATCATCGGCATTAAAAACC
>GL380121.1:92417-105340 GCA_000143925.2 Caenorhabditis brenneri
AACTTTAAATGTTTGGAACTCTTTACCCCCCTCCACATTATGCTAACCCTCTTCTGTTACTTTTCGAAAATATCTTAAAAATGTTAACCTTAGCAAATACCTTGTTTTACTCTCATAATTTTAACGTTTTCTTCACTTTGTTTTTTGAATTGTGTTAGTGGCTTCGCCCTTCATTCAATAAATTATTATTATATTATTATTACATTTTTCGAAATAACTCACATAGATCGGCAATCCAGATTCTTCAACACTTCTTCCATCACCATTTTTGGCATGTTTGGGAGGTTGGGTGGGCATGATTCACTGGAATTTTAGAATCAAAACTACATCTAAACAAAGAAAAAAAGTTTTTTTACTTGAATTTTACAATTTTTTGAATTTATTTTTCGAAACAAAGAGCAGCAGGTAAAAATTGCAATTGGGAAATGAAAATTAGGTGTTATCACAAAAAAAAGTTGCTGATACGAGAGGTGTTAGAGAAAAAAACAGTGAAAAATCAATTCGATGTTCAGTCAAATAACTGAACCGTCCATTATCACAACTTTAGCGTTCAATTTCACCATTGAGAATTGTCCAACTAAACTTTCAACCCCTTTTTCATCCAACTCGAGTCCCCAAATATCCAGATTTTCAGCATTTGTCCATTGCTCCAAAACTTCCAATTCATTAATCTTCGACATATTCCTTGAATTTCTATCCTTATGAATCGTTATGGATTTCAGAAAATTCGGATCGGCCAACTTCAAAATTTTTGCAGCCTCATTTTCATGACTAACTTCCATTTCCAAACGACGACGGCGACTTCGACTGCTCTCTCCAATCGACACGATGGCCAAACCAACGAGAAAGACAGAAGAGTATGGGGGTTTTCCCAGAGCAGCTAAGAAACAACTAAAGGAAAATGAGTGGCCTTGGGCTAAGAAACCCTACTCGCTGACAAACTAATGCACAATAAGCATGGCCCTACTACGCAAAAAACGAAAAGCGAGTCCTGTTTAACCTCGTTAGTGCTAAAGCCTATAAAATGCCCCGTCCCACTAAAAATAGAGAAGGTTAATTACGCCTTAACTAAAGTGGGTAAATAACTGACACCGCTCGCATGACCTCGCGCTACAGCCGGTGGTTTTCTCGAGCTGCTACCAGTAAAGACCATGAAGGCCTTTGTGAAACCAACTAAACCTAAACCCAAGACAGTATGGCACTGTTCTAAAATCACGGTCCCATCCACAAAATCACGGTCCCAAAAAAAAATCACGGTCCCAAAAATAAAATCACGGTCCCAAAAATAAAATCACGGTCCCAATTTTAAAATCACGGTCCCAATTTTAAAATCACGGTCCCAAATTTAAAATCACGGTCCCAAATTTAAAATCACGGTCCCATCCTGAACTTGATTTCGGCTTCACTAAAATCACGGTCCCAATTTTAAAATCACGGTCCCAAATTTAAAATCACGGTCCCAATTTTAAAATCACGGTCCCAAATTTAAAATCACGGTCCCATCCTGAACTTGATTTCGGCTTCACTAAAATCACGGTCCCAAATTTAAAATCACGGTCCCAAATTCAAAATCACGGTCCCAATTTTAAAATCACGGTCCCATCCTTTGAACTGTATTTCTTACTTTTGTCATCTCCAAGTTAGCATAAAAGGAGTTTTATTGAAAATTCAACTCCGATAGAAGAACCAACTTTGTTTAGATGAAGTTTGTGAGCATTCGAAGGAAAACTTAAAGTACTGGAAGAGTATTTTCAATAGCAGTCGATTGCATTCTTAGTGAAGTAACAGTATTTGTCACTTGGCTAATTTAACACCTTGCTATTGTAATCGGTTGTCTTTTTGAAGCCACCCAATTTTTTTGAACAATTGTCATTATTCATTATTTAGATTCTTAACTTTATTGTAACTGCAGTAAATGAAACGAAAAGAAAAAGGTAGGTAAGAAGGAAAAGCATGATGAATAATCATCGGCATTAAAAACCTTCTGATATAATAAACTAAAGTGGCTGAGAAACAGCTTCTCGTCCACGTCTTCCTCCACGGCTTCGACCAGCTCCACGCCCTCTGCTCACTCCACGCCCACGTTTTGCTGCAGCTACTGTGAGTTCTTCGTTCCGTCTCTTTTCACCGCGCCCTTGTTTTGCCACAGATCCTGCTCCACGTCCACCGCTTCCGCCACGTCCGCCGCTTCCGCCACCTCCGCTGCTTCCATCACGTCCACTGTTTCCACCACGTCCACTGTTTCCACCACGTCCGCTGTTTCCACCACGTCCACTGTTTCCACCACGTCCACTGTTTCCACTACGTCCACTGCTTCCACCACGTCCCCTGCTTCCACCACGGTCACTGCTTCCACCACGGCCGCTGCTTCCGACACGTCCACTGCTTCTACTTCTTGTTAGACTGCTTGAAGACACTGATCTTTGAGAGGAAGCGCGTTGCCCCCCTCCTGACAAAGGAGATTGTGTAGTCAGAGGAGACTGCGATCTTCGTGATGTACTCGGTGAGTTTTTCTGACCGCTACTCTCTGAGTGAGTCGAGATCTTATTGATAGGTGCCGCACCTTCGTTTACTGAACCGGTCGGAGACGTATGTTGACTTTGGGACCTGATTGGCGGAACAGATCTATCCCGAAAACTGATTGGGGAAGTGGGTTCACTCCGTGACCTGTCTAGTGAAGAAGTATCGAATCGGGAACTAAACGGCGAGGTGGCTTCACTTCGTGATCTTTCTAGTAAAACAGAATCGTCTCGGGAGCTCAATGGTGACGTGGCTTCATTTTCTGATGACTTCATTTCATTTTCTCCATTACTGTCAGTAGCTGGTGACGTGGTCTGCTTGCTTGTTTGAGATGCTCCACGTCCACGTCCACGTCCACGTCCACGTCCACGTCCACGGATTGATCCTCGTCGTTTAACTGCTTCACTTCTAAGAGTGGCTGTACGTTCTTTAGCTTTTCCACGAAGAGGTTCTTGAACTGGATCTCTTCTTTGTGGAGTCTCAGCAACGTCACCAGACGTGCCTTCATAAACCACATCTTCCATAGCATTTGCACGTCCAAGATGCCGGTTCGATTCATATCTATGAGCAGCCTCTTTTCTACGTTCTGCAGAACTGATCAGCTTCTCAACTTCTTGAATCATTTCATCGTCTTGGCCAGTTCCGCTTTCATAGTTGAATTCTTCTTGAACATAATTATCTCCTGGCAGCAGCTCCTTATCAACACTCACATCATCATTTTGCAGAGAGATGGGAGAATTGGAAACAGATGAAGAGCGAGGAGAGTTCAAAGCAGGGCGTAAAGGGCGCCTAGGTGGAGCTCGAGAAGACGGACGGCTGTTTGGTGAAGGCGGTTTCTGCCAGGAATGTGATCTTCGTCTGTAAGGGTACAGCTGAGAAGAGGAACTTGTTGAAGCTGAAAATAGATAGAAAAAATTATAAATATTAAAAAAAAAATGTTACCTTGCTCTGCTCCAATCTCATAGTCCTGTTCCTCGTGTCTAGCTCCGTTCGGATCACCCTCCTCAACTACATCATTGTCTCCCAACTGTTGTTCTTGGAAGATTATTTTTTTGTCTCTATTTTCTCCTCTGGTGTAAACTCGATCACTTTCTTCGTGTTTAGATGATGCTGGTGACGAGGGTGGTGATTGATGATCTTCAGAATCAGGAAAATATGTCTTGTCGAAGGCTTCGCCACGGCGATAGGTCTTCATCTCGATAAGCAAGCGATTGAGTAACTTTTCTTTGCTGTAATACCGCCTCCACATGTAATTGTACATGTGCCCACCGAGACGTCCTTCAGGTGTACCAAAGTTCGCTTTCAGCTTAGCCTTCATAGCGTTCCACGTGGCTTCTATTGACTGGGTGTGAATAGAACGGTCTTCTGGATCGACGAAGTTATACTTATGATTGACCACTCCGTGCCCGTAACCTCCTTGCAAAGCCGAAATTCCGTTATATGCAGCCCAACCATCAGACATTATAGTGGTACCTGAAAGTACGTTGATCAAATGGGTAAAAACAAGTGAGGATACCTGGTAGCACGTATTTCTCCAGAATTGGCAGAAGAGTAGCGGCATCCCGTTTATCTACACGAAACATAATCACTTTTTGACTTCCTCTTTCAATCATTCCGAACACCCAAATCTGTTTGTGGAGGAGGTTTCGGCCACGGTTGTACTTTGCTCTCACCACGAGAGTTTCGTCGATTTCCACTATTTTGTCTGCAATTGAATTATATTCGAATCACTAAAAACAAAATGTACCCGGTCCACCAAGTTTGAGGTGTCTCTGACTTTCCCTAATGAACCATTGTTCGGTCATTTTTCTGAAGTTCTCGTGAAGGTCAACGATGGTTTGCGTGCTGATTCCAAGCTGAGCAACAACATCTCTGATAGGCTTGCCCGGATTTTCAACCCAATCGGCAGCAACAAACAAGATTTCTTGGATTGTCAGTTTCAAATTCTCGAAAAATGAACCAGCTCTGTAATGTGATATTTTTTTCGGGAACCATGTGAGAAATGCTCTCATAATATCTCATGATAAAATTTCGAACACACCTCACTGCTGTTTTCGATTCCCTTTGTTGCCGTCTACAAGAAGGGCACCGCCAAATATGCCTGTCATGCATAATCCAAGTGTCAGCAATAAACGATTTCAAAGTGTTGGGACAGTACTCACACTCACGGCTGTTGGCTATAAGTCCATATCTGAGGATAAAAAATGTGGTACAGATTAATAACGCAACAAACTTACTTGGCTAGAAATTGCAAAGCTTGCTTTGCAGCCTCTGGAGATCTATCAGTCATAGAGCCGATGTAGTTACCCAGATTTCTAGGGTTAAGCTCTTCCAGTTCCAGCAGTCCTCCAACGTCCACTACTTCCCATTGGGGAACAATGAATTGCATCGGTTTCGCAGCTCGTACAGTCCTAAAATGGTAATCTTACTTTTCCATTGTGTAATTTTATATTCATACCTAACATTTGAAACATTTCTAGTCCCTTCAAGTGCATTCATCAGAAGAAGCAAGTAAAGAAGTAGAATCATTACTGAAAAATGAAGTAAAAAACGAAATTTTTATCAGTTAGGGCAGAAGGGAAACAAAAACAAGAAAATGTTACGTTTGAGTTGACCCCACTTTCCAACAACTCGTTTTATATGCCAGAGAGTATGTCACGCCAACTGTTCAGGTTGAAAGCTTGTACTACCCAGAAAACAAAACATTTGAGTGGGAGTAAACTGCTTTTTTTCTTTTCCCCTTATCAAACTCCTCTTTGATCCGTCTATTTCATCTGTGCTCAGATCCTCTCATACGCATTTCATTCGAGAAGTGTAACAAGTGTTGCTTTTTGCAGGCATGAATAGCAGTCAATCGTACACTCTTCATTTTGCGATGAAAAAGAATCAGAACTTTATCTTGATTTATCTGTGAGGAGGCCAACAATTCCAAGAGAAAACAATGCGAGTGTCACATGATACAACTAAAAATTTCAACAAATGTTTCTTTCGAAATCCAATGCGAAGTCAGTGAAAATGTGCAATCGGAAGAAATAGCGAAAATCGAGAAAAGGGGCGTCTGTTTTGGGGAGGTAGGCGTATTTTTGAGGAGGTAGGCTAATGTTTGGGGAGGCTATGGGCAAGAAGAAAGAAAACAAGAAGAAGAGTCCGAAGAACTGAAAGTGGGCAGTGCAGTTTCATTTGGCGCCGTCTGGGTAGCTGAAATGGAAGAAAACATTGTAAAAGAAAGAAAAAATAATTGTTTCTCCTGGAATGTAAACTTACTTCAGCCAGTCAACAGTGTGCCCAACATGGACATAGTGAAGGACAACGGAATCCATTGCAGAGTAATGGATTTGGTCTTCCCGCAAGTTGTTGGAGGTCCAGTTGGAACATGTTTCCTTCTTCGAAAGGTTGAATCCAATTGCCGCCGCGGCGTTTTTCAATGACTTACATTTGTCGTGCTGGATATCTCTGACGTGGAAACGAGCGAAAAAGTCTTCATGACCATAGGACATGAATTCTCGCGTTCTGGCAAGCGTTCCGAGAATATCCTTGACGTCTTCAATTTCGGCCGGACTCATTTCATCGATTCTCCAAAGTAGGACTTGCCTGCTTCTTACATCGAAAAGGCTCAAAAGGGCCGTTTTCGTCCCATTTCGAAGGAAGAATGGAGATGACTCGGTGTCGATATAAATGGGATGAATCGAAGCACCTTTATATCCTGCAAGGACATTTCGGCCATTCAGAACATTTGAAGTGATATGAATCCTGATGAAAGACCGAGTGAACTCGTCATACTGAGTTTCCGCCGGAAGCATCATCAATTCATTTCGCAATGCTCTTTGATCCTCGGCTCCACTGTGACGAGTAAGGAGTCTGCTGACGATATCAGACATTTCGCCGGAAGGAGAAATCAATCCTCTCTCTTGAAGTGCGGTCCAACTTATCCAAACGTCACGGGCCTGGTTTTCAAAGAAGGGCCCATGGGTAGCTGCATGGAGTATTTGCTCCGCAATTGCTGCGGTGCTGACTTCCTTGTCACCTTAAAAGAGACAAATTAGTTGTGTAAACCATTAGGTTTGCGTGCCCGCGGAACAATTTCTAAAAATTTAATCCAGTTTAAAAACTAATTATTTGATCGGAACCTCATTGCAAGAATGTCCAAAAAGAAAGCACATTTTTTTCGCTCATACGTGACAGAGTGGTCCGATTGACTCGAGTAATGGCGCAATCGATAGAGCTCGGCGAGTTACATATAGACCGTAATAATCTGAGCTGATCCGTTCGCAACTGAGTCAACGCCATAGAAAACACGAAATATTTTTTAGGTTTTCAAACAAAATTTGTTTGACACATTTTGGACACCCGACATACCTAACCATAAGTCAGCTCAAAATGATTAGCACACTGTAAATTTCCCCACATAGACAATACGGGTTTACATGCTCACTTCAAATTTCGAAGCGCTAACTCAGAAACGCGGATCACACGACACACGCAAAGTTGAAAAATGAGCGATTTTTTAACTTTTTTTGACAAAATTTTGGGGATTTTTTTGGACATTTCCTCGGAAAAATCTTTCACCCTTGCACTTCCAATATTTCAGGGAGAAATTAGATAATGGTCTGGATAAAGTTTTGAAAAACATATACAAATTTTTTTCTTGGTGCAAGACTCCCGTTCCAACCTAATAGTTAAAAGCACTTACAAGGGAAGTATTTTTAAAAAGTCGTTAGGAATTGGCTAAAAATTTGCACAAATGCTCTTTTATTATGCCTGAGTTCCCACAGAAATGTTCAGCCTCTTTTCTTCTGATGAAAATTTTTTCCTATTTTTGGCTGAAAATTTTCAGACAAATTTATGAAATTTTCAAATTCTCGGAAACCCCAATGTGGGGTAAGTATGGTTTTAAGCCCGATCCCAGTCTATTTTACCGATTTTGGACCCATTTTCGAAAAAATCGCAGATGTAGTAAAAATCTGACTTTCGAAAATATCGGTATATCTCTATTGATAATGGTTTTGGGGACGAGAAAATTGGCAGGAATCCCACTTTTATGCGATTAAACATGTCCTAAAACTTTCAGAAAGTTCTGGAAAAGTTCGAAAAATTTGAGTTTTCGACCAATACCATAAGGGTGGGTCCTTAGGTGCAAAACTTTTTGAAACATTTTTTCGAAAAATTTTTTTTTCAAATTTTTAACAAAATGTATATTAAAGTCAGAAAAACCCACCATTGGGTTTTGAGCATATAATAAGCTCGATACGACCTCAATTTTTGCTGTTTACGACCTCAATTTTTGCTGTAATTTTTGAGGTCATTTCTGAAGAAAAGAGGCTAATTTTTTTAGACGTGACTTGCAACAAGGGTATCTATCAGCCCATAAAATTTGAGAAAATTCCCAACCACTTTTCAATAGTACTTCGCTTGTTGAACACACGGCATAAACGAACTACTGTTTGATGAATGAAAAACTTAATGTGAAGTAGCGTGCACAATTTTTTAGGAACAATAAGTTTCACGGTTACTGCACTTTGGAGTCTAAAATAGTAGTCACTTACGTCGAACTAGAGATTGTATCCATCCACGGACGTGGCGATGAGCGTTGTACTGCGCCATGATTCGATTGGTATGAAAGCTGAAAAAAAAACGGTTTTCATGATGGCAGTGAACTATTTATATTGTCATAATAGAGTAAAACGGAGAAAAGCAAGTCGCTGACTTGAAGACAATGGCCATCAAACTGGGAAACAGCCGTTTTCAAAAAATTCCCCTCTAAGTTCAATAACCAAAGGAGACAGTAAAATGAATGGAAAGAAAGCTACCGACCTCCGGGGATGTCGAGAACATGAATGAAATCTTGTCGTTGCATATGAGCACAGGTCCTCTTACAGTGTAATATAAAATCTTTGCACCGGATTAGTTGCCCTGCAAAAACGATTAGGCGCTGTCGAAGCCGGCAGAAGATTTATCCCCATTTTCACTTTACATCCGCCTTTTTACAACCTGAAACTATTAACCTTTCGAAATAGGTGGAATAAATGTCAAAATAATACATAAAGAAAAGATAATGAATTCATATGCGCGAGTGCGCATTCAAAACGTTTCAAACCCTGGAAGTTATTTGCCTGAAGTAAAAAAAATTAGGCACACGATGATTATGGACCACCTTCAAACGCTCTGTGTAAAGCGAGTGGGCGTCGTACAATTGTTTGCACCATAATTTATTGCCCTGAATCGTTGCGCCAGAATGATTTGTGAGGCAATTAGTAGCAAAATCTTCAAACGAAGAAAAGAAGCATGCCGTGTTTTATCAAAATGCATGGTATAAAAAGCGGGACAAGCTCGAGAAATTCACTCCTCTTCGTCAAAAATGAGATACACTTATTCGTTTCTTTTCGTTTTTTTCTTCTTCCTTATACTTGTGGTTGACGCCAAACCTAAATTCAGACCGAACTTACGGAAAGTGAACATTGTAAGTATTATTAAGTATGAATTCATTATTTATATATATCCATTTTCAGCCTGAATTCGAACCACAAACTCCGGTTGAAGTCGAAGAACCTCCTTTCCACCATGAAGAACAACTGGATCACGTCGAAGAAGGTACCGAAGTGCTCGTGGAGGGTAGAATCGATGGAAGGTATGATAAATTAAAAAAACTAGATCAAATTGTTCAAATTCAGGTTTGACATAGATCTCAAGTGTGCAGGAGGATCGAAATGCATACCTTTGCACATTTGCGTCCGTCCTTCAGAGCAGGTATTTTTTGAAAAAATTACTCTCTTCTCATTTTTACTTTCAAGGCTTTTGTCTTCAACGCTATGTTCAATTCTGGCATATACGACCTGGAAGAAAGACGATACTTTTTCCTAGAAAAGGAAACGTTCATTCGTGTATCAATTGTCGTGCGTGCTTCATATTTCGAGATGAGTTCTGAGAAGCACGTAATTTTTACAAATTCATTATTTTTAGGTGACAGTCAACGATTACTGGACAAAACTCTACGAACACAGAATGGACTACGAATCGATCCGGAGTGTTAGAGTCAAGGGGAAGATAAACATGGATTTGCTGGACGTTTTCCAGCCTGAACTCGAACTAGCTACTGATGAAGAGGCCAAGAAAAAGTTTAAAAAAATTTAATTTTTGGAACCCCATTATTATTTCCTATATTCCTTTTGTTTTTTGTTTTCGTCCATATACTTCCTTGAAAAGGTTTTTAATGCCGGCAAAAATGTTTTGCTATGCTTTTTCCCTTTTTCTCTTATTTTTTGTGTAATACACTTATTCATCATGCTTTTCTTTCGTACCTACATTTTTCTTTGTTTTACAATAAAAATGAAAAACTACTCTGAAAACTGCAATCGACTACTATTGAAAATACTCTTCCAGTACTTTAAGTTTTCCTTCGAATGCTCACAAACTTCTTCTAAACAAAGTTGGTTCTTCTATCGGAGTTGAATTTTCAATAAAACTCCTTTTATGCTAACTTGGAGATGACAAAAGTAAGAAATACAGTTCAAAGGATGGGACCGTGATTTTGAATTTGGGACCGTGATTTTAAATTTGGGACCGTGATTTTAAATTTGGGACCGTGATTTTAGTGAAGCCGAAATCAAGTTCAGGATGGGACCGTGATTTTAAAATTGGGACCGTGATTTTAAAATTGGGACCGTGATTTTAAAATTGGGACCGTGATTTTATTTTTGGGACCGTGATTTTAGTGAAGCCGAAATCAAGTTCAGGATGGGACCGTGATTTTAAATTTGGGACCGTGATTTTATTTTTGGGACCGTGATTTTAAATTTGGGACCGTGATTATATTTTTGGGACCGTGATTTTATTTTTGGGACCGTGATTTTATTTTTGGGACCGTGATTTTTTTTTTGGGACCGTGATTTTGTGGATGGGACCGTGATTTTAGAACAGTGCCAAAAAAACGGCAAAGAAGCAGAAGCTTAAGCGAATTCGATAGAGAAAAGTTTCTATAAAAAACTATTTTTTCGTAGTAAAAAAATTGTGGATTAGGATCCTTTCCTGATGAATAGGCACATTATTCCCTTTTTGGTTCGCCTAAATCCTAATTCTTCTTGGTTTTTCATACTCGTTTTGTTAAATTTGGTCTGGTTACGCACTTTTGAGCGTTTTTAGTCAAACTCCCAACTTATTCTGAAAACAAAAAAAAATACTGGCCGCACCTGAGAACCGAACCCCGTTTTTCAACACTGTATAAAACTCTTAAGCATTGTCTTTCCCAAAATTTTCTTTCATATTCTTTCTCCCCTCGATGAGAGGATTCGAATGGTGGGGTTTTCATCCCATTTATTCCATCCCATCGCCGAGTTTACCTCAAACTTTGGGTAATTGAACCGAAAGTGGGCGGAGCCTCCTCTCTCCTACAAATCGCGCAGCCGACATCAATCGAGGTCGGCGATGGCCTACTCGCCCCTCTCTTTTCTAGTGTTGGACACTTAGTCGCGAGAGGCCTTTGTGAGCCCTATCTAAGCACAGACCTCCCCGGAGCGCAAAATAAAAAATGAAAAAGACGGGCATAAAGTTCAAATCGAGCTTTTTCGATATGTGAAAACCCCATGCAATTCGGACAAAAACTGAGAGAGCTAGGCTCGGCGCCGGACTTACAAACAACATACACACAGCAAAGGTGTTTTAGAATAATGAGATTTTATCTGGAAATTTCAGATTTGCCTATAATTTTTTTCATCTAGGAGCCTAATTTCAACATTTTCAGGTTCCTCCTGACCCGTACTTCCACAAAAATGAAGAGAATTGTACAAATCATGAGTACGACACCGAAGCAAAACCTGTTCGTTACGGTTCAAAAACCACTCGTGATTCAAATCCAGTCAAAGAAAAACCTGGAATACGCCGAGTCAATAAATGTTCAGCTCGAAAAAGACAAACCTCACAGACGGTTCATATTTAATATGGGAATTGGCTCCGTCGACCGGGTGCCATCGGCATTTTTACATTTTGAAGACGGTTCTTCAGCTGTGGATACGTACTGGAATGATACAAAAGCTGGGTGCATCAAGCTCTGCAACGAACTTGTTGAAGTGTACAAAACACCAATAAAAGGAGTCACATTGAATTTGGAAGAAATTGATAACTATCGAAACGAAGTCAGATGGGTTAACTCGACATTCCCTGCCCTGACTATTTTCACAATCAAAGGGAGGTGTAGTTTTCAAGATTACATGTGGATGACAAGAAATTCAAGAGCAACAGAAGCGTTGTATTTTGAAATGAAGCCTACCAAGTATCCAAAGAATATGGAAAACCTGGAAGTTGACTTCTCGAAATTGAAAACGCTAGTAATTGATCATGGACGATGGGTTAGTTTGCAACAATTGCAAGCAATCAATGCAAGTTACATCAGTATCAAAGATGCTGATTTAACCGACTTTGAGATCAACGCGTTCTTGAGAAGTATGGAGAGTTCAGGGGAAAAACCAAAGTTCGAGGAGCTGCATATCTTCTTTTATGATGAAGCAGATGCGGATGTTATCTTGGAAGGATTGAATTTCGAGGATGGAGATGATTCTAAACAGGAAGACATCTTCGGCGATATTGTTTTCAAGACTGGAAGCGGACAGAAGTGCACTATTTCTTATTCTGAGTTTGACGACGAAGGTGTTGACTTGTATGGAGTTGAAATTCGAATTAAAGACTGATTTGGACTGTGTTAACTTGCTCTCATTGTTTTGGTGGTATGAAACTGCAACTGGAGGCAAGGTGCTCTATTGATAGTGTCCCCAACGTCCAGCTTCTTTTATGTTTTCGAATTAATAATTTATGTTTATCTTATACTTTATAAAACTTCCTTGGTTATTTTATCATTCTTTGAAATTTGAAATGAAGTGTTCCTTTTACAAACATTCATCGTTTCCCTCATTTTGCTTCAAATGAGAATATTTCGAATGAACCCTTACAAACAATGAGAGAGGTTTTTTAGCCTTCATGCAATTTACAAGTACACGACCAATCATGTAATGTTACGGGATTAAAGGAGGCCTGAAGTCACATTTTTTTATTTTTTTATTTTGTTTATTAACTTCTCTTCTTCACGTTTTCCTCTTGACGCATATGCGACTGATGCCTCTGAGCCGGGATCTACAGATCTGAAGTAACTGAAGTTTTTTTTTCCCCCTGGGAATAGATGAAGACAATTTTGGAAAAAAAAAAAAAGAAAATTATCAGAACGTACTTGGAGCAACCGAACCCATTTGTAATAGAACTAGTCGGTGTTTCCGATTGAGTTAAGCTGCTTTCAACTACATATCCAGATTGTGTGCAGCTACTTGATGCTCCATATTTCAAATATGATAGAACTCACTATACATGTAGCTTGAAATTAAACTAATCGTCGACGCAGATCCGAGACAGTGAATAGACTCTTC
>GL380121.1:135733-146799 GCA_000143925.2 Caenorhabditis brenneri
CCGCACGCCCGCTGACCGCCCGCAAACGCCCCCTACTCTCTTCTAGCTACTTTCTCGCGGCGCTCACCTTGCAGGTTTGGTGTAGTGGCAGCGCGCGCGACAAACATACCTCGTTTCGGAGAGAAGAGACGAGGGTTCGACTCCAAACAGATGTAATGTTTTTGATTTTTGCTCAACCAATGTTTAAAATTGTCTCACATGTTTTAGAAACTCACCGTGAATTCTTAAAGACTGGTGTGTCTAAATTTGAGTGTTAACGGAAATGATACAAATGAGTTTAGCGAAATGACTAAAAATCGAGCGTCGTTCACAGGAAAGAAACTTTTCAACTGTGTAATTAATCGGCACTAATTTCCACAAATTTTGATAATTTCGAAAAGTTTTTGAAATAACTGTTCATGTCAGCCGTTCATTTTCAGTGAATTGTCAAGTAATTAACTCCCCAGCGACTGTAACTCAGTTTGAACAAGTACAAGGGTCATATTTTCTAATCAAAAATTAAAACCAAAACTGTTGCTACAGTTCGGAATTGAACCCCCGCCTATCACCTCTCACTCTGGAGCGTTACCAAAACACCATGAATGCAGCGCGGCGGCCGACTCACAGAGAGGAGGTCCATGCGGGCGTTCAACGGGCGGGCAATCGGGCGGGCGCGGGCGGCGGACGGGCGGGCGGGCGAATTGAACGCCCGCGTGGAAACCCTAGGGTCGTGCCCTAATTTTTTTCTAGGTCGTTACCTAATTTTTTTTTTCTAGGTCATGACCTAATTTTTTTTCTAGGTCATGACCTAATTTTTTTCTAGGTCATAACCTAATTTTTTTTTCTAGGTCGTGTCCTAATTTTTTTCTAGGTCATGACCTAATTTTTTTCTAGGTCATGACCTAATTTTTTTTTCTAGGTCGTGTCCTAATTTTTTTCTAGGTCATGTCCTAATTTTTTTTTCTAGGTCATAACCTAATTTTTTTTTCTAGGTCGTGTCCTAATTTTTTTCTAGGTCATAACCTAATTTTTTTTTCTAGGTCGTGTCCTAATTTTTTTCTAGGTCATAACCTAATTTTTTTTCTAGGTCATGACCTAATTTTTTTCTAGGTCATAACCTAATTTTTTTTTCTAGGTCGTGTCCTAATTTTTTTCTAGGTCATGACCTAATTTTTTTTTCTAGGTCATGACCTAATTTTTTTTTCTAGGTCATAACCTAATTTTTTTTTCTAGGTCATGACCCAATTTTTTTTTCTAGGCCATGTCCTAATTATTTTTCTAGGTCATGACCTAATTTTTTTTTCTAGGTCATAACCTAATTTTTTTTCTAGGTCGTGTCCTAATTTTTTTCTAGGTCATGACCTAATTTTTTTCTAGGTCATGACCTAATTTTTTTTTCTAGGTCATGACCTAATTTTTTTTTCTAGGTCATGTCCTAATTATTTTTCTAGGTCATGAAAAATTGAAATTTTCAGAAACAGGGAGAGGTTTCAAAAAATTCTATCAAAATACGGAAATTTTACAAGTTCAATGGAGGAGCAATTGAGAAGTACCATTGAACTTTCTCTTTTTTTTAACGGTTTTCTGCATTTTGTAAGTTTATTTTGAAACTATAGATCCCATTGCTTTCGGCTTGTTCTTTTGACTGGTCTGTAAAGTTTCTCAAAAGTAAATCTTTGCTCATAGTTCAACGTTGATAATTTTGATCACTTGCTGTTCCCATTTGGCATGATTTAATGAAAAAAAAAGCGTCAAAACTGTAAGTTTCATTCAGGATTCTCTAAGCATCTCAGAAATTTACTTTTCAGTTTCACAAACGTTTGAAACAGTGAAGTAACTTATTTTTGATATTCGATGACCTTCCACAAGTTTTTTGAAATTTTTTTCAATCTACTCGTTGATAATTCATCCAATTTTCGCTGTTATCCCTCCTAATATTTCCTGTTTACTCCATTTTTTCTGCTCAAACTTTACACTTTTCCAAAACTCTTCCCCTCCCTAATAACCTTCGTTTTCCATCTGTTTTCCCCTCACTTTTTTTTTGCTCTTTTCTCCGTATGTTGTCCTCCTTTCTTTGGAGTCCCAAAAAATGAGCACAAAAAGTGAAAAAGAAGAGAAAAAGAGAGCAAGTGAGCCGTGTCTCAATATGTTCTATTCAATATCCGTTGATGTTTCACCACTTTTCCTTTTTTGAGGGATTATATGGGGGATACGTAGGCGCACTACTGCTAATCCGTTCCAATGTTGCTTGATATTTTCTGGGAAAATGGCAAAGGGATGAACTTTTCATTCGACTTCTTTCCATTAGCTTTGCTCAAAAATTGACTTTCTCTCTCTCTCTTCTTCTTCCTAACTATCAAGCAACAAGCAGTGTTCTTTGCAGAATCAGTTACTAAAGGAAATTTTTGAAACATTGAAAAAAAATTCGCTGTTGTCAGAGTTTCTAGTTAGATTGCTCTCCATCTTCCACCCAATCAAGTTTTATTCATCGAACCACAGTTTTTTAGGGACTTCTCATATTTTTTTCAACATAATTCTGAGCACGCATTGTGTATCATGAAAACGTTCCAAATATCTTTCCGTTATGAAAAAGTGAAAAATACTGTTTCAGACCTGTTTGATAAACCATCTTAATTATTCATGTTCCAATACTACTGTTCTAATTGCAAGTACTGCTATTTAAAAAATGAAACGAAATTCCTCTGTTCCTTATAATCTGTATTGCTCCGAAAAAAAACTATCTTGATTCACGAATGTACCTCATTTTCTCCAGCCTGTTTCATTATTGATTTTCATTGAATAGAGACACTCTGGCTTCATTGTAGCTTTTTTGGTTGATTTTTGTCGCAAGATAGTACCTCGAGTGAAGCTTTTCTTCCAGTTATTACGTCCAGTTATTATTCTCAACATGAAAATTTTCATGACATGAAAAAAACTGTTTCATCTGAAATCCATCGATTCTAGACAAATGTTTTAAACTGATGGGTTCTTGCAAGGCTATTCTTTTCAAAATTACAATTCACGCATTTTTTTTTTGTTTCTCTGCGCTTTTTTTCATAATTTTATTATAGTTGTAAAAAGTATCAGCACGTCATAATAGAGTATAGAATGAAATCAGAAAGGTTTATAATGTTTTTGAAGCGGTAAAATAACTTGATTTCTTCAGTAAACAATTACGTTGTAGGTTTATTTCAGAACCGTTTATTCATCACGGTTTTTTATAGCTGGTGGATTTCGAATAGATATGGAGAGAACTCTGTTTCATGAATTGAAAAATATAAGTTTTAGTCAAAAAGATTGTTGCATTTATACAATTCTACTGGTTAGGAAAAAAACAGACCAATTAATGTTGTTTGTGAGACACTCCCGTATGAAAATGTTTGTCTACTTTTAATCTGAAAAAAACCAACAAAAAAAATTCCCACCATTTCAAAAAAGAAGTAAAATGTTCTTGATCTTGCTTCTTCTGTTCGATCACCACTAATCATATATAACTTACTAGCTTTATGAATTTATTATAACGTTTTTTTAATATTCAAAGTCCCCCCTCATTTTGAATTTTCTGATTTCTTCAAAGTTTTTCAACATTCTCGAAGTTCTCAGTATCGTTCTGGATCACTTTTTATATTACCTTCACTTCCAAGTGTCTGACAGTGCTGCGCTCCGTCAAATAACTCCTTATCACTGAAAAGAAGAAAAGTAGTGAAGATTATTTTTTTTGAAACAGTAAAAACTATCAAAACTTCGATAAAATATTTTTTGCTAACTTTTCTTCTCCTTTGATGGAAAATGGTCAATTTTTATTTTCTGTTTCACTGGATGTCTATATTTCGGATTATTAGTTTTTCACTACTCTGTTAACTCCTAGATGTTCTACAGCTTCTGCAACAAATTTCAATTTCACTCAATTTATCGATTTTTCTGATCTATGCATCGTTCTGCTTAGAACTGTTCGATGCTTGGTCCAATTTTCAGTTTTTTCCCGTGGCATTGGAATAGAATTGAAACGATTGACAATCTGTCACTTTTGAAACAGTATTTATTTTCAACTTCTCAGAAGTAGTATCGAGTTCAAAGACACTATTCGAAACTATTCAATCGTATTTTTGGATTTAAGATACTATTCACTCAGACATTGGTTTCAGAACGAAATCTGTTCTAAACTAAACTTCTTGAAACACCGAAATTCAGTTTTTAAAAATCATCAACTGATTTCTGACGTTACTAATCAAGAAGAAATTAGTTCTCTTTTTTGATGATTGAAACACACCCCCCAAAAGAAACAGTAAACTTTTTTCCTAGACAATCGGAGTTTCATCATATTCTTCATTGTCTCACGGCTCGCAACCAATTTTTGAACCAATAATTTTCAGCGACATCAGTGACTTCGAAAGAATGAATATTTTAGTCCATATAACATTTTTTTGAGTCAAGGGTCTCAAAAAAAAACTGAGTAAAACACAAACCTTAACCTCTAACACCAGTTACTTATGAATAATATGAAGTAGAAAGTTTGAGAAGATGTTTTACTAGTTGCAAGTATACTGATATTCAACTTTAAGATTGAAAATTTATTTTTTTCTCGGAGCAGTGAAAAATTTGTAATCTTCTCAACTGCATCGTTTGAATCTCGTTTGTTTTCCTCTTTCAAAATGTTTGTTTATGTAAATTTTTGATAGTGTTTTCACTTCGATATCTTTCAGCTTTCATTCTCAATTTACTTCTACAGAGCTAGATTATGAGTACCATTGTCATACTAATATAGACCAGTTTCTCTGTCATTGGTTTTATTTTCCTAAATAACACAACATATTGTACAGACTCACAGATTGAAGCAAGTTAAGCCTGACCTTTGCATAACTCAATCCCAACGAACATCTTGAATATTCATTCGGGATACTACAATATTCCAGAAACTGTAGTTTTTCCAATGTAGTTTTCAATAATTTTTCGACGTGTTCTCCAATTGCTTCTTGGTAGTTTCAAGTAGAGGGAACACATCTGGAGTATTTGAAATTTGTGTCGTTTTCCAATCGAGTAACTCAACTTTTTCACAGAATTAGAGAAGTTGGAACAGTAAAAAATACTGCTCCAGAAATTTCGTGAAGGTTACTACAATCAATAACAACTCAATCCTTTCCGGGTGGAAACTGATAACTTTTAAATTTTCGGTTCAGAATATGTTGGGATAGTTGATAAGTTTATGTTTCGAAAAAGAAGTAAACTCTTCTCACTTTGGATCATCTTTCAGTTCTGACTGTAATTTCCAACTTCAAAATTTGAATTTCATTTTTTCCTCTACAGAAGACTTTCAAGAAATAATTACACGCGCATTAACTATTCGATAAAATAAAATCTTCAGCTTCCGATCATATTATTCCACAACGAAAACGTAGTAGTTGTTGAGCTTGGAGAAACAGATCAAAACAAATTGCAACAGCAAAAATATTTATCGAAAGTTAAAACAACTTTTTACGAGAACATTGCAGTTTCAAGATTTTCATAACAAAACATTGCATTGAATTAATAGCTATTGCATCGTACATTGTTGAGTTTTATAGTCAACCAGGCTGCCCCTGCGCCTCCGGCGCATTTGCAGTCTGGACTGTTCGCGGCTACGCCGCTCATGATCACGAAATTTCAAATTTATTCACGTGAGCTTTTTTTTATTTGTTTCTTTCTGTTTTATAATTTTCATGCTGGTTTGGCGCAGCAGGGAAAACACGTGAATATCGTTCAAAAGGTCCCAAGTTCGAGTTTTGCTCGTGAACGTTCTCTGTCTTCCCATTCTGCGGACATCCGGACATCCGGACAAAATTCTCTTGCGTTTTATATATAAGAATGATTCTCGATCCCTTTTTGTTGAGACAGTCGAAGTGTCTCAAATTTCCAAATTGGTGTTGGCTGTCTATGCCAATTCGGAAATTGGTAAAGGCCACCGAGAAAAAACTTTTTAACAACCCTAGTTGGGAGACGAATAGTCCAAGATAGAAGTAGAGAAAATGCATATGTGGGAAAGTTCGATCTGGCTGACTATTCAATGATGTTTCAGCAATAAATGATATTTCTGAGAGCTTCTCCGACCAGTGTATTTTTTTCACAATTTTGCTGTTTCATCTACATCTATGGTATTCATTATCATTCAATGCTGTTTTTTCATTTTTATCAGAAAGAAAAAAGAAAGAAACAAGTTCATATTCGATATTCGATTCATATTCGATTTGAAAATTGAAGGTTATGACAAAAATTGGCAAATACCAACTTTTTGGAAATGTAAAGTTGTTACTAATGCAGAGCTGAAATTATTATTTTTAGTATCAGTGAATGGCTGATTGCAGACTCACAACCGAGACCGAAAGACTCAAAAATGAAGTTGCGTAATTGTTTTATACCAGCAAACTTCAAGTAGTGTGAGCTAGATCTTTGAATAAGTTTGGAATAATATTGTGAATCTTTGAAAAGTCTCTGAAAATCACCGTTTCAGAAAGCCTTCAGTTGGAATAGAATTATTTGAACATATTGTGTACATAAGTTGTGTGCCGTGTGATTTTACAATGAGTAAACAACAGAACAGTGGTCATGTTTTATTGAGACATAAACACAAGATAGAGACTGGAAAAGATACTGGAAAACTGATTTTGAACTTAACGTCAGTGTTAACAATTGATCTCGAACTAAAAAAATATGTTTCCGAAACAGGGAATTTTTTTTTGAAACTAGTAATA
The DNA here is from genome assembly GCA_000143925.2 of Caenorhabditis brenneri. NCBI lineage: Eukaryota > Metazoa > Nematoda > Chromadorea > Rhabditida > Rhabditidae > Caenorhabditis > Caenorhabditis brenneri. Next base: position 142,438 of record GL380121.1, read on the forward strand.
TAATTTCTTGGTTTTTTCTTTGTTCGACTTTGTTCGAATAATCCAATATCTTTTAAGGAATTCTTGAAGCAGCTTTTTCGGTACTTATTTTTGTTTGAATATACTTGCAAATTATCTATGGAAAATCCAGATATTATCGCGACAAAGATTTTAATTTCAGTTGTTTGCTAAAGTTTTCTAAATCAAGCGTAAAAACACCCACTCCCATCGTTTTTGGTTGAAATTCATGGACTTCACTGGTATTGGAAACAGTAAACCTACGTATTTCTATTGGTTTTAGTCTAGAAAATTGACAATACACTATCCAATGATTGAAAATTTATCAAATTTTCACAAAACTAACGGGTCTTTGAAAGAGTAAAAGTTTTTGATTTAATGAATAAAAATTTTCCCTGTTTCGAAAACCTGTGAATTCTTAATCGTCTAGTTAGAACTACTTTATATATGATGAATGTATTACATACTCAACAGCATAATTATTCAGACTTTTTGAAACAGTTAGACTTTCTTCAGGGTACAGTTTCAATTTCAAAAATATTTTCCCTGTTTCAAAAGTTTTGTTTTCAAAATCAGCAGAGAATGTTCCCCTACAAAAGACCTAAGTTGCACATCATGGCAAGGGCAATTAATCCTGGCAAATTGGTTGGGGATTCATAGTCCAAAGTAGAAGAAGATGAGAAAGTTTTTAATATGTTGGAAGGATTATTTGTTATTTTCGGTTTATCTCCTTTCATCACTATTCCTTCAATCTATTAACAAATTATCCAGGCGGTCAAGTATGAGATGCTGGTCTGCTCTGCAGATCACGGCCCGGCGAAATCTACGCGACGCCCAAAACGTGCTCACATTTAGCAATGAACCTCAACAATTTTCTATGATTTTTTAAATTTTATTAAAAGAAAAGATGTATTTGAACACGCTGAATCCGAAAAATTGGTTTCGATAGGGCTTTATTACTTAGTTTTCGAGATGAAAATTGCTGAAAACATCAATTTTCCGTATTTTTTTGTACTTTTTTGTTACAAATATCGAGTTATCTCAAAAACTAAGTGATAAAGCCTTATTGAAACCAAATTTTTCGGATTCAGCGTGTTCAAATACATCTTTTCACGTAATGAAATCGAAAAAATCATAGAAAATTCGGCTGTTTCATAGTTGTAACGCACCCGCGTAGATTTCGCCGGGCCGTGAGATAATATCATATTGAAACAGTAATCTTTTAGTTGATCACAAATTATCCAATTACCACTATCCTCTAGTTGTGAGTTTGCTGAAACTGTAAATAATGTTTTGATTGACTACTCGACTGTTTGTTAAGTAGCACTTCATCATCGGTAGATTTTCATATGGTAGCCTATCTTTTCCGTTTTCTCATTTTTGCAGACTTTCCCTTTCTTGATGTTAAAGCTAAACTTTATTTGCTTGTTCAGTTTTTTTTTACTGTTTCAAATATTTTATCTAAAAAATCGGCCTATTATGAAGGTAGTTCATCGCGTAAGTTGTTTTCGTTATTTCAGCTCCTGTTTCAGAAAACTCAGAATTCGTTTCGGTTCTGAAAAAATTACTGTTTGCGTTAATCTGGTCGCGTTACCTGATTCTCTTTTATATCAGTTCCTGCGTAATGCCAGCTTTTACATTAGACTTCCGCAATTTTCTCATGATTTCCTTTCCATCTGAGCAATGTAAAAATATATATGAGCAGACGGAAACTCATTTGCTGGAACGGTTTTTTTCTATAAGTACACTTTTTTTCGAAAAAACTTGCGTACCTAAAGTATATTATCGATCAAGTTTTGATTTTGTTAGTTCTTTATGTTTTTTTCAGAGCTGTCGGTTTTCTCGGCCGGCCGAGACTCGGCTTTTTTTTCCGGCCGCGGCCGGCCGTACGACAGCTCTGGTTTTTTTGTAAACAACTTAAATTTAGTCTCTTTGATAGCACTAGTAATTTGTGACAGCTTTGAATAAAATGAAAGCAGGTGTTTGAAACAAGAAACTTTTTGAGGTGATTCAAAATAATTTTATCGGTGTTTTACATTCAACTTTTAAGCATTTTTGAGACTGTTTATGAGTGCAAGGTTTCTGATGAATTACAAATTCAACTGAAAATCAACCGACTTCGACTAACTTATCCAATGTTTTTCAAAAAACTGAAGTTTCGTGTTGACAAATGGCCGATTGTCCAGCTATAAAAACCATGAACTTACAAAATTCGCAAAACGGTGAAAAAGTTTCAAGAATAAATACAAATTCCAAATACTTATCAACGTCTAAAAAGTAGGGTTGTTAATGATCGCCTTTTCATGTAGAATGGTTCAGTTATTTTTTTCACGCGAATGGTTTCAATTACCATTCTTTGTCTAAAATGGTTTCTTTAGCCTTATTCATTTTTGCAAAATGTTCTCCAACGCCATTATCTCTCTGTTAAATTTTAGAAAAATGAATGGAAAAAGTAGAGAAAATGGCGTGGAAAACCATTCTGGAAAATTTTTCTGAATTCTGAAACAAGGAGAAGGTCGCCTTAATACGCCTTTTCGTCCACCCTACTAAAAAGATAAGAAGGTAAATTGATCTCTCCAGATTGAAATAAAGATAAAAGATCCAAGGCAAGGATGTATATGTCGGAAAGATTTTCAGTTTTATTTCGAAACCATCCTACAACAGCCCATCGTTGAATGCTTTGAATTCCAAGTACAAAATAAACTTCCTGGGAAAAGCAGTAAAACATTGAGAAAACAGCTTACAATTAGATGAACAGTTCTTGAAACAGTGAGTCTTGACGAATTTCAGGATTGTGAAAACTTTCGACCGATCCCAATTCAATCAATAAGAAAGAACACCCTACCAGGAATAGTTTTTACTTCTGTCCAGTTTGTTTTGGACATTAATTAATAACAGCATTATCGAACCTACACCAGAAGAAAAACTAACGAATCGTACAGAACAGTTTTCTGAAACCGCTATTTTGATTTTACTTTCACAACAATTTAATTTGAGCTTTTTTTAGCTTATCAGTACGGTTTTTTCCCCTAAGATATTCGGTGAGAAAAAAAATTATCATGAGAGCGAAAGCGCAGAGAAGCTAGAGTGTCTAACTTATCTTCTTTCTTATCTCACCGTTTCGTTTCAAACAGTTTGATACACATGAAAAAATGATCATAACAAAAAATTCGGACTTCCCTACGAATTTCATTTGAAACAGTAAAATTTCATGTTCTTACACGATTCAAGAGATATTTTTGGTGTCTACATTACGGACGGGACCCGATGGTGATCCATTTTTCTCTATCGAAAGTAGAACTTTCGAAACTGTAAATTTTTTTCCTATCTGTACAAATGCTAACATGGTTTGTTCCCTTGAAAAATAACTGATTTATCAGAAATGAAAAGTTCAGCCTCATCAGAAAAATACTGAAACAGTAAAAAAACGACTGTATCTTCTTTTTTTTCTGTTTCAAGAAACATTTTTCTAGGAATACCTTCTTTCATTGTGGTGAGTGACATTTTAATTAGTAAAATGCATTCTATTCTATGTTAGAGACAGAAGTGAATCATTCTTACCAACAATTCGCATTGGAACGAGTAGTTGCTTGTATTGTTCTATACAAAAACATGTTGAAACGGAAGATTTGTTTTTTGAAAATTGACTTTGTTCTACTGTTCCAAGATAGCTTCAAACCAATAGTATCCAAACGTATTGGTTCATCTATCCGTTTTTCTGAACCATATATATTTTTACCAAAAGTTTGAGAAAAATGAAGAGAGAGAGCAAAGAAACTAGTGTCTAGGTTGCGATCTCGATGTGAACCCTTTGTTTCTTTGTATAATAATCGACAGAACAGTGATGTGAAGTTGTTTATTCCGTGAAACTGTAGAAATCGCTTTTCTTGAAAAGATCGTGGCTGCGGTAATCGAGACACATTGTTATCTTTCAAAAACAGTAGTTCAGAAACAGTAAAAGTCTTTACTGTTTCGAAAAATCTTAGTTATTCAAACGTTTATTTCCATAAACAGTACACGGAAATTTCCCAGTAGATCTATAGATCATGAAGTTTGATACATAATCCATTATTTTTCCTTCATCTTAGTTTCGATTATCGAGAAAAATTATCGAGAAAAACGATTATCGAGAAAAAGGAGAGAGAAAAGAAAGAGAGAGAGAGAGAGAGAGAGAGAGAGAGAGAGAGAGAGAGAAGCTAAAGTGTCTGGCTTCTCTGCGTTCTTGTCCCATCCGCCGTAGAATTAATGGTTGATGATGGCCAAAAGAAGTCTCGTGAAAAGATCAAACGACTGACATTATCGTTTTCTTGACTTACCTTCCAGAAACAGTAGTTTTGAAACGGTGAACATTTTACTGTTTCATAG
>GL380122.1:0-17243 GCA_000143925.2 Caenorhabditis brenneri
TTATGGTAAACACAAAATTGAAGTTATCTCGACAAACTTAGTGGAAAAAAATTCAGATGAAGCTGCATTTCTGGCATCAACACTACAACTTCTGAATCCATGGATTTCTGATAAAGTGGAATCGAAAAAAAAACTATCCGAATAGTCTGAAAAGTTTTCAGAATGTTCAATCCACATTGTTTAATGATTTTGAGATCATATTTAGTCCGTATCTTAAGTTTGTGGTCCAATACATACACATTCCATATGAGAAAAGAGCACTTTTTGGTGGAAAATGTCGGAAAAGTGGTCAAAGGTCCTCCTAAATCTGGACACATAATTTGCCCGAAGGGGTAAAAAACTGCGTAGAACACGATTTTAATGTTATTTCGACTATCGGAGTATGAAATAACCGAGATAGAATTAAAAAATCGATATTTTACATAATAACCTGGAATTTTCAACATGAAGGAGAAGTGTTAGAGGGATGAGATCAACTGTGAAAATGCTTCAAAAAGTGTCCTCTATTGATTGGTGAAGAGTAGACATCGATAGCTTTTCGGAGAAAAAAGTCAACTTCCGGACTTAAAGGGGGCGTGGCTTGCTGGAAAAGGGGCGGAGCCAAAAATAAAGTGCACCATCATGTTCAGGGGGTCTTATATACCCACTGTACAACTTATCAGCCGATTCTAAATTTTCTAATTACATTCGATTCTCAGGGGGTCCATGGAATGCGTCTTAACTGCTTAACTCTGGGTCAAAACCTCGAAGATCTCATTTTGAAGAAACGAGATTCTGCTAACGAGACAAACACATTTCATTTGTTTTCATTTCTGTTCATAACATCTGTTACTTTGAAACTTTCAACTTCCACTGTAAACTTATAACTTCCAACTCCCCAAATCTACTACATACTACCTGATATTTCAATTCTAGCACGTAACAAAAAAGGGGCGGAGCTTGAATTCCAGTGTCCGACGCTTCGGAAAACTGAAACAAAACTAGTGGAAAGGAGGAGGATTATTTAAATTTATTCAAATTTCCACTGACTATCCGAATACAGATGTATTTATACGACTGTCAGAGACACCAAAAACTATTAGAGTTAAACCACTTTGAAACGAAAAATTATTCAAATTTCGGAATTGTTTTTATAATATTTTACACTTACAGAGTTGTTATTTTATTTCAAATTAGTAATTTTTCTGGAAAAAAACTCTAAAAAAAAGCTGAAAGTCTTGTCTTCCTTCTCTCTCTCTCCCTTCCATTCATAGAAAATGAGTTTTTATTAACCAGATCTATTATTTTTATCCTCTTTCTTTCTTCTTCTTCTTCTAGTTTCTTCTTCCTTGTTTCTCTATATTTTCCAATCCAAGCAGTTTCACTACTTTAGACATCTCTACAATGTTTTTTCCTTGTTTTATTTTTATCCCACTTTAAAAAACGAAAAATAGTTTCAACCATATTTGCAGAGCCCTCTCAAATTTGAAAGTCTTCAGTGTGATGGGGGACGATACTTCACAGGATAACAACACAACTCCACCAGCAACACCAATTGGAGGAGCCTCAGCTGCTTCTGTTACTGCTGCAAATCCACAACAACAACCAGCCAGTGCAATCAGAAATAAAGTGGATGTTCCGCCTGGGTAAATACAGAAAAAATACACAGTAAACTTTTATTTTTACTAGAAAAAAACAGTGTCTCTGAACAAATATGAAGTGAGTGATACGGGTGATATAGGGGATGGAGAGCCAGGGGGAAATGTACTTTCGAGCTTAGTGGTTTGGGATTGTTCTTGTGAAAAAAGTATATATTAGTTCAGAAAACAAATAAAGAATACGGTTCTTAATGAGGCTGAGAGTATAGGATCATAACATTGCCTTCTTTCCTAGTTGTGCATTCTGGAGGAGAAATCGGAAACCTCGTAACTATGAGAGAGCATTACTTCACTTCATACGTTTTTCTAAAGCTTCGTTTTCAATCCCATAAAAAGTAACTTAATTCTAAAAGTCAGTTTATTATTAGACACTTTTATCAGTAACAATAGTATCCTTTGGCTGAAAATGGTTCTCCTCAATCTGACCTATTAGTTCATCGAAAAGGTGAAGTGTGATTCTTTATAATGTTTCAACTTTCTAAATTAGGAGTCATAAATCAGTCCACAGTATCATTTTCTGTAGTTGAAGAACAAAATGTTTCAATTTTCCCATGACCAAAAACAGGTTTCATTAGGCTGATAGGGTCAGAAAAACGATACAGTTGATAATGATTTAGAAAAGAAATGAGAAAAGAACAGGGAAGTAGAGATAAACCTACACATATATCAGTTACAATTTTTGAAGAAGAGGAAGAAGAGAAAATAGAAAGAAGAGAAAATTGAAGTTTATTTGTAGATTCGGAAGACGTGTCAGTTCGGTTGAAGTGGTGAAGAACGCGATGCCGCCGACGAAAAAAGCATCCGTTGTGATATTCGAAACTCCGGATACACCCAAACAGGAGAGGTTAGTTATATTCAAATTTGGGTTATCAGTTAAGAGATTCCATTGATTCTAAATGTAACTCCCTAGTTCTTGGAGTGTTCAATGTACAAAAAAACATGAATTCTTGCATAATAAGTCTCAGAATCCAAAAACCTAATGACGTGTTTTCTCATTGATATTTTGTCGATTTCTCATCGGTTTTCCTCAATTGGGAGATGACGTCATGCGCACTTTTTCATTGTGTCTGAAGTTGCAAATTGAATAAAAAAGGTGTCGGAATAAGACGAAAGGAGCACCGTACAGTATGATGAATAAGCATCGGAGGAACATGTTCCTTTCTATTTCTGCGCCTCTTGATGTCTTATTCCTGTCTAGTTACCTATTAATATTTGTTTATTTATCTGAAAAGAACAAAAACTAAGAGAGTTCTTTTTCTATTCATTCTTGAAAGTTCTTCGAATGAACAATGATTATTTCAACTCGAACAAATCATAAAGTTCATATTTTTATTCTTCAAATTTTCTCAATAGGGATACTGAGGTAAGATTCAACTCTAGATTTCGAAATGGTCATTTCTTGTGAGTTCAAACCTTTTTTTGTTAAAATAACAAGATGATCGGACAAGGAAATGTCGCCGACTCGACTCCAAAAAATAAACAAAAGAGCACAGAGAATTGATGAAAATGATAGTGGACAAGGAGAAGGTCAGATTAAAATCAGATATCTCAAGATCCTTTTCGAGTACCTTTGGTTTTTTGACCACTGTCCATCATTTCTCATTTCAATTTCAATTCTACTTTTATTCTCTCGAAAAAGTGCAGTTGTACCTGTTAGAAACTACTGTATTTTTGCATGTTCTTAAGGTTAGTTGAGTTTAATTCAAGGGTTTCATTCCAAAACTTCTCGAAGAAGAATCCACAAGGTCTTCAGGTATTGAGTCATAATTTAGACACTAAAGTAAGCGTTAGAGCTCTAGAATCTGTAAACTCCAGAATTCCCTAAAACTCACGTTTGTAAAATAAGAGACATTTCAATGTTCAGAAGATTATTCAAACTGAGTATTACTGTAGAAACAACGCTCCGATTATGTAAAAACTCGGAAAAAAGAGAGGGAAACAAATGCGATTCTCTCTCGTAATCACTCTGTATGTTCACAATGATTCATGTCACTTTCACATGTCTAAATTGAACAGACATTAGGTAAATTTCCGAAATCGGATCGTCGGGAAAATTGATAAAAATGTGAAAGAGAGATAGGAATAAAAGGAGGGATGAAGGGAGGTAGGGGTGATAAAGATTTGTCGAATATCTTTCCATGTCTCTGTATCACTTGTATTCATTGTTTCTTTTGTAGAAAAGAAGGCGTATCATCTTCTGAACTGACCACCTCACAGAATTCTTTCTGCCTCACATTTATAATATTGACCGTAATGTTGAATGAGTACTTCCGTTCAAATCACGGCTTTGTTATTACGATAAATTTCCTGAAATGGCTTTTCGCTTTTTCGAATTCTTACTTTTCTTTTTTTGTTACCTGTGGGTGCAACGTTCCTTTCTGGGACTCTTTTTAGAATCTCAGAAACGATATAGACAAATCATTTTCTTAAAATGAAAAAAAAAACCTTTTTTTCAATTCATACAAGAGTATCTTTTAGTAGTATACAGTTTTCTGAACTAGCAATAAATAGAGATGTTACAATGCCTTTCTATTGAAGGTTTTTTGGCAAAATTATGTTTTGAATATCAACTTTTTGAGAGTGGTTCTGAATCTGCAATCCTAGTGAAAAACTACTCCCCGCTTCAAAATTCAATATGAATTCATAGGTTCAGACCCTTTTCTCCAAATTTCTCAAGTTGGAAAACCTTCTTTTTTTTCGCGCAGCACAAACTATATATATAGATTGATCAACAGATTCTTCTTTCTCTGAATTCTCTGAATTGTTTTCATAGACTATTTGATAAAGGATCAAAAGAGTAATAAACTTCGGAAAACAATAAAAACCACATGCCCTTCAACCTTATTTCTCTAATTTTCTGCCTTTTTGATTGAGATCTTTCCCAAATAAAACTGGTTTTTCCTTATGATAACGAGGACCTTTCTACTATTTTCAAAAATTGCCATTGATAGTGATGACCTAATCATCAATAATCGATAAAAGATCACAAGAATCAGAGAAAGTAGCATCAGTGATCAAGTCAGAATACATTACTCTATACTTTTATTACCCAAATATCCACACAACCCAAGTTAGTCTTCATTTTCGAAAACTGCGAATTTTTATGGTTTCGAAATCCAAATCCATATTTTATTTTCAGAAGAGCTTCATCCTGGTGGCGCAACCTCATGATGGATGACGACAAAACGGCACAAGGGCAGCCGGAAATCGTGATATCTCCCGAGCAAGCGTGAGTTTATTTTTTTTTTCATATTCCCTCTGATTATTCCAAATTTTCAGTGCAAATGGACTCGAAGACCGTCACCGTAACATTTCTACTGCTAGTGTTGGAGACAGTGAGTTTTGAAAAATGAACTAGGAAAAAAAGCATAATGACCTGAATAGTTTTAGAACTTTTGACGTTTGACACCTAAACGTCATTAAAATTCTGTAAGAGAGAGCACATAAGAGCACATAAAAACACGGGCGGAACATATAAACTGATAGAGTGAATGGTGATGATTCACTTGATCATATTTGCATGTCCTTTCTTCCTTTTCCGCTGTTTCCCTCTCCTCAAACTGTCTTTTCATCTATTTCTCCTACTTTTTTGTTTCACCTCCTTCATTTCCCACTGAACGGCATACACAATCCCCTCAATTAAATGACCTTGAGCTGACAGATGGCGCCACAAAAAGAGCAATTCGAATGAGATGGGCCGTTGCGCACGGTCATTCCATCAGATTTGAATTAAAACACGTCAATTGTCACAAATCCTTTGCTTTTTGAAAATTTTCTATCGAATCCATTCGGAATTCGTTTGCATTCACGCATCTTTTCGGTTCCTGCGATTGAGTTCAGCTTTAAAAAAAATTACGGTATGCAGAATGCGCCACAACTTACGAGCAACCTCTGTGAACACCACACGGTGGTATTTTGGTATTTTTCAACCAAATTTCCATTTTTTCCACCTTTTCTACTCTCTTTTTCTGCTACTCTACTTTTTTAACTTTAACCTGACTAACTAGGAAGTGTGAATTCAATCAATAAAATATGGTTCACTATTCTACTGTTGAACTACCGCCAATTTCCGTGCTTTCAGTAGCTGCTGAGGGAGCTAAAGCTTGACAAATATTAGTGGTCAGATTAGCTTTTTTTGTCAAAAAAGGTTACTTTCGTATCAAAATTTAATAAAATATGAGTATCTCGATCACAGGGGAATCCCTAATCTCTTGAACTTTTTCTTTGCGATTTTTCGATTTTTCATTGACTTTCACTGATAATGATAAAGCATCAAAAAACGCTCAAAGATAGCGCTAAAAAGTAAAATAGTTTCTAGTTGAATATTTATAACTTTAAACCATGTTTTTTTGGTTTTTATTTTTTGCAAGTTTTATTTCTGCGTGCTGGACGCCTGAAACAGTAAAAAGTGTACCAGCTGCATGAAAAACATGACACATTTCCTGCAAAACCGTTCGTTTATTTGCCAATGTTTTCCAATTGGTTCTACCCCTGCTCTTCACCTAATTATTTGTCTTGTGAGTGATGATACCAGAAAAACGAAAAAAAGAAACAAAAAATTGTCAGTTTAGAACTAGGAATGCCTCACCCACACACTCATTCTCCACTTTCGCTCTTCATAAATCACATGAGGGAGCAATATTTTCGCGACGTCGGCGGCAATACTATCAATTTTGCAAATTTTCGATTTTATCATTGGTAATTGCCAACAAACCATACTAAATTCCTTGATGATAATAATAAGTCGCCGCCGCGTTTTGCGTCACAAACTAGCTATATTTTAAAATATGTAAACCCAATTTTTACTTTGAAGGCCGGAGAAATCAAAAAATTACCTGGTTTTTTCTTCAGAAAAATTTTTGAAAAGACTGATAACTGCTTTTTCTTTTCTTTTTTGTTCCTCTTCTCACCATAAAAACTCATGCTTTCGTTGCTTTTTGTTATTTTCGTTCTGTCTCATTTCTCTTCAAATTGCCATAACCTTCAGCTTGTCATCACCACAATTATCAACAAAGGAATCACTCTCGTCGATAAACAGAGCAAAAATATAAACATAATTCCTCTACTTCTAACATTTTCCAAATTAAATGGCCACCAGCAACGGCACCGGTCCTCCCGCACAGCCGTCATTCAAATTTGTAATTGGCGGCGACGAGCATCATGACAATAGCTCTCATGAGCATACAAGCCTTTTATCCACCCATCATCAGGTCGGGCCATCTGGAAATATGGCTCCGAGTACATCAGGAATTACTCGAACTCCAACCAAAATGTCTTCCCGGTTCCTCCTTTCTGTCGAGGCTGATGCTCCACCACCAATGACTAGAGATGACAGTCATCGTAGGTTACTTACAAAATGAATCAGTTTTATTGCACGAATGGGTTCATTATTAATTTAGCTTTGTAATATATCTCGAATTGAATTTATCACCGTAAAGTGCCGCCCGTGTCATAGAATTAAAGGAAGCTACATAAAAAGTTCAGATTGAAAAAAATGAATGAAATGTTTTGTTTTTTTTAGGAGAACTCTATGCATGGGGATCCAACAAAGAAGCCGGAGGCAACCACAACCTCGCCCTGTTCGAGGAGCCTTCAATGCCATTTTTCTCGAGTTATCTGAAAGCTCATATCACACCTGGTCCACTAGAGCGAGCTCAAAGCTCATCGCACGGTGGACATGGAGCAAAGGCCGATCTCGGAGTTCTCCTTGGAGTTTATTTACCAACGATACAGCATATTCTTGGTGTAACCATGTTCATTCGTCTTTTCTGGCTTGTCGGAATCGCTGGGCTCGGACAAACCTTCCTCCTTCTTTTCCTCTGCTGCTTCTGTGTGAGTTACTGATTTTCACTTCTGCTCATAAGAGGATATTATGGTTTTATTTTCTAATCCAACGTGTTTTCAGACATTCCTCACATGCATCTCCATTTCCGCTGTCGCTACAAACGGAGTCGTTGAATCTGGTGGAGCATATTTTATGATATCACGTAACCTGGGTCCCGAGTTCGGATCAGCCGTCGGAATACTCTTTTATCTTGCTAACACTGTTGCCACATCTATGTATCTGGTCGGAGGAGTCGAAATATTGTTGCTCTACATCTTCCCAGGACTCACATTTGGAGGTGCTGAAGGACAACACGACACTTGTTAGTACTTCCATTCCCGAATTTTCAGTTTAAATTTTATTGTTTTCAGCACTGTTCGGAACAATGACTAATTCTCTTCGATTCTATTCCACAATATTGCTTCTTCTCGAATTCGCTATTGTTGCTATGGGAGTCAAATTCGTACAAATGCTTGCTCCGGTTTGTTATCAATCTATCATTTTCTTTTGATCGAATTAAGTTTCAAGGTGTCCCTCGTTTGTGTTATTCTGTCGGTTCTCGCATGCTACGCTGGAGGTGTCACAAAGAGCATCTATACTGATAGCCAACAGTAAGAATATTTATATCGCCTTAATTCAAAGAAATCTTTCTAAAAAGAATGACTACATGATTTTACTGTTTAGCGTGTGTATGTTCAACGATCGTCTCCTTCAATCGGTTGCACTGGCCAATGAAAGCTATGAACTCGCACAAATTTGTGACTACTGCAATATAAAGTAAGAAATTTTTATAAAAAATGCACTGCCCTCAACAAAATTCATTTTCCAGTAACACATTCCTCGTGAGCAGGCTATGTGGAGCCACCGGCTGCAACGATACATCTCTACTTCACGGCGGATTCCGTTGCGTGCCCGGATTCCCTGGTTTCAATGGCGGACAGACTCTTCTTCAAAATCTTGGACCCAACTATCTTGATAAATTAGAGGCTGCTCACAACACTCCAGCTGACGTAAAAACCGATGTCTATCAAGATGTTCGCACTACATTCTTCGTACTTTTGGCCATCTACTTCCCTGCAGTAACTGGAATTTTCACTGGAGCAAACATGAGTGGAGACTTGAAAAATCCTCAAGCGTCTATTCCAGCCGGTACAATCGCTGCCAATTTGACAACTTCGTTCATATACTTCTCATTGGCTTTCGTTTTTGGTGGAGCTATTGACGGAGCAGTACTCAGAGATAAGTATGTTATTTATTCACGTTTTTATCTAAATTATCTTTCAAAAATAGAAAAAAATAGCATCATAAGTGTTTTTAAAGGAACGGGCAATCCGTTGGAGGACAAATGGTTGTTGCACTTCTTTCTTGGCCTTCACCTTGGGTTCTGCTAATTGGATCTTTCCTCTCAACCTTCGGAGCAGCATTGCAATGTCTTTGCTCTGCTCCACGTTTGCTTCAAGCAATTGCTAAGGATGAGGTCATTCCAATTCTTTCTCCTTTCAAAAAGGTCACCGCAAACAACGAACCATTCCTTGGATTGATATTAACTACAATTATCGCCGAAATCGCAATTCTTATGGGAAGTATGGATACTATTGCCGCTGTTGTCGATTTCTTCTTCCTCATGTGCTACGCTTTTGTTAATATAATCTGTACACTTCACTCACTTCTCGGAGCTCCAAACTGGAGACCAAGATTCAAGTATTACCATTGGTAAGTGGATCTAGTGAAATTCGTTTTTAATCTCAAAAAACTTTTTTCCATGTTTTCTTCGTTTTCAGGTTCCTCTCACTTCTCGGTGCTGTTCTCTGCTTCTTCATCATGTTCTCTACCCATTGGGATTATGCCATAGTTGCTTGCCTTCTTTGTCTGGTCATCTACAAATACGTCGAATGGAAGGGAGCTAAGAAAGAATGGGGAGACGGTATCCGTGGACTTGCTCTAACAACTGCTCAGTACTCCCTCATGAAGATTGAAGACAAGGAACCACATCCAAAGAACTGGAGACCACAACTTCTTTTGCTTCTTTCCATGCAATGGTCAAAAGAAATTATCGATGTTCGTTACTTGAATCTCCTCAATTTGGCGTCACAACTGAAGGCTGGAAAGGGATTAACTGTAGTTACTGCTTTCTTGAAGGGAGATCCAACAAGTCCAGATGACAAGAAGAAAGGAGAACAGGTCAAGGCACGAATGGACTTCGATATGAACCAAGTTCGTCTCCGTGGGTTCGCTAAGACTCTTGTCCATTCCGAAGATCAAGTAAGAGGATCCATGTCCACTCTCGTTCAGTCTGTCGGACTTGGAGGACTGAAACCAAACACAATGCTCATCTCTTGGCCTGTACACGAAAGAGAAGAAGACATGACCGAATACAATACATTCATTGAAAAAGTACACGCCGCCTCTATCAACGATATGGCTATAGTCGTAGCCAAAGGAATCATTGACTTCCCATCAGCTGTTTTCCGTATGAGTGGAATGATTGATGTTTACTGGATCGTGCATGACGGAGGTCTTTGTCTACTAATGGGATATTTATTGAAACAACACAAAGTCTGGAGGGGTTGCAAACTTCGAGTAATTGGTATCGCTCAAGAGTCCGATAACAATGTGAAGATGCAAGAAGATTTACAAAAATACGTCTATCAACTCCGTATCGACGCGAAAATCATGATCGTCGAGTTGGCTGATCCAGAAATCTCGAAGAATGCTTTCGAGCGAACGTTATTGATGGAAGAACGAACAATGATGATGAGAGATCTGCAAAAAGTATCTGGAGGAGGTATAAAACTGATGGAAGGAATATCCTTTATAAAAAGTCTATAATTTTAGGAATGACACTATCACTGCCGCCTGCTAATTCTCCACGAGCAGTATCACCTCTGGTAACATCTGAAAAGAGAGAAAATTCGAAGGATTCGGATGATGGAGTCGGAAGTGAAGAAGCATCTGAGAAGAAGTCACCAACAACTGATAATGAATCAGCTAATCAAGAAACAAAGACGAAGAAGGAAAGGATGAAGGCGTTGGACAGGTCAAAGGTTTCGAAAATGCACACAGCGGTACGGCTAAACGAGTTGCTGCTACAACATTCCGCCAATTCACAATTGATTCTTCTCAATTTACCCAAACCGCCGGTACACAAAGATCGTGAGTTTTAGTTTCTTAGTTTTTTTTTCTTCGATAGGCCGCATCGCAAATCCTTCACATTACAGAGCAAGCTTTGGACGACTACGTGCATTATTTGGAGGTGATGACCGACAAACTGAACCGAGTGATCTTTGTACGAGGAACAGGCAAAGAGGTTATTACAGAGAGCTCATAACTCTTATGTGTCACTGATACACTTTGTCACGAGAATATACATATCTTTGATTTCGATCAACACCATTTTTCTTGTAATCAGTGCTGAATAATTTGCAATCTCTTGCCTCATTCAAATCACTCCTATTTTCTCACATTCTCTTTTAATTCAGTAGAACACATCATTGTATTGTTATACCATCAGAGACGTCGTTGTCAAGCTCTCATTCATGCTTGACCTCTTCTAGTCTTCCTTTTTTTTTTTAGAAACTTTTCCCCATCTGAAAATTAGCATAATGCACGTCATCCTTATTTATCTTTTCTTGTTCCCTCATTTGTAGACCCCTGCAAAAGATTTCCCCCTTCCTTACACAACTTCCCCACTCATGTAACATTTTTATTGCCTAAATGGTTTTCTTTTGGTTACGTTTAGTCGTTGCGCTGAATGAAGCGTCTTCCGTACTTTCGTCGGAATGTGATGTACGGCATTTTATATAAATATATATACATATATAAATATTTTTAGGTCATCCATGATTTTTTCTTTTTCTTGAATTATTAAGTTTAGCACTGTTTTGTCCTACCCTCTTCAACCTTTTTTTTTTCGTTTTCCCCTTACTTTGTAGACACTCCCCTCTCTAAAAATTGCCGATGTTAGTACCGTAACCTTCCGTAAACCATGTCTTTTCCCCATATCCCCAACTATGATTGTTTTGTGCAAAAGGAGACTGACTGACCTTTTTAATCATTATCATTCACCACTCCCGTAGCGTATCCATTACCGAGCCCTTTCCCAATTTTTTTCAGCCCACAGAGTTTGTTTTGTTTCCATTGCTATAAATGGTTAGATTCATTCCAAATATCTTACAAAAAAAAAGATAACCAAATAGTTTTCAGATAAAGGTGAGGTTCAAAATATTACATTGGTTTCAGGAATCACAAAATATCACAATTAGTAAACTACAACATGAGGAAGAGATGATGATCGTTTCGATTTATCGAGATCTTGCGTTCTGCAGTCAACTTAGCGAAATCAAAGCCATCTAATAGTTTTTGTCCCAAATATCTGAAAATTAAAAAATATATAGAATTAAGGAAAGTTTCAAACTGACCTCATTAATTCAATCCAAGACTCGGCGCATTTCGGAGTCGCTTCCGTTTCGCGAAGAAAATCGAAAACAGTGCAAACGATCTGTGCACAGAATATTCGAACATTCTCTTCAGTCATGTGAGGAGTCTGAATCATCAAAGTTCTTTGGGAAAACTGTATTTTATACACTCACAATATCGGGTCTATAATGTCTCTCTCCGTATTTGAAAACTGTCGGTGCCACTTGTGCTTCCAACTCATCCACATTTTTAACAGAAATGTGAAGAATGTTTGTAAAAAGACGAGCATGACGACGGACTGGATGAGCTTCCGGTAAATTAAAGATGTCATCTGATTCTGATAGGCTGAATAACGGGCGGAGCATTGGGATCTTTGATAAAACACGTTGAAGAACGAAAAGACCGAAACAGGCAGATGGGAAGGCGGAGGCGGAACGGGAATCCACGATTCTCCACGATTCGGCAATGATCTCGCAACTCTGGAAATTTAAAATCTATCTATTAGATCTTCGAAATATTGAAAAATGTTTTTAGGTGTTTCCTGGGGAATTATATTTTCTTCAAATCTCAATTCGAAAGATTTGAAAACAGGATGTTTCACTAGCAAAGGGTTTGTAAATCGGGAAACTACGGTAGCACTATCTTGAAATAGAAGTCTCCCTATTTTTTGAAACATTTATAATGCCTCACCTCCTTATCAATCAAATTCTCTTCACTTGGAATCGAACGGAACGAATAAGTTCTCATTTGTTTCAATGGAGAATGAGACTTCGTTCGAATCATTGAATTCATTTTTGCAGTCATCGAATCATCAAGACTTCTCGCCATAAAATCTTGATTTGTGGATGAGGACAGGAAGACTTTTCGACGTTCTGATGCACTATTCTTTTGATTCAAAGAGGAACATCGAAGTGATGAGAAGTCCTTTGAAATGAGAATTGAAATAAAAAATTTAGAGTTTTAGTGACTTACTGTACTTGCACTCTTAGCTCTCAACTGTCCATGCTCATATTCATCAAAACTTTCTTTTCCATTTATTTGAATAGTTGGAGGAGTAGTACATGAATGTGTATTAGAAGAAGAAGATCCAGGTGCCAAATGACAATTCTTAAACAGACGTTTTAGCATACTGACTCCAGAAGAAGAAGAAGAAGGGAATAAAGAAGTAGTCATACCTTGACGTTTTGATTTTGACTCGGATCTGACAATCTTCTTTGACGTCCCAGCTTTCCTTTGAACGATTTTGACGGTGTTGATGAGACACCCGGATGTGTATTTCCCATTTTAATCTGGTGTTTTTTGCCGGCTGAAAAAACATAGGATCTAGAAATTGAAAATGCATGGAACAAAAATGAATCATATGAGAGTTTTGAGGCCCCGTCGTGCCTCAAACGAATGAGTAATAATGAAAAATGGGGAAAACTGAGAATTTAATATAAAGACAAGACAAATAAAAAAGAAGAAAAGAAGAATATATACAAGAGAATTCTGGATTTGAATGAGAAAAAAGAATATGAAAATGGGCATGTTATTCCTCCGTTTCCAAGCAATTGAACACACTAATAAAAGGGTTCATCGATACAAAATGAAAGCATCTATTTTCGTGTTAAATGAGACCGAAAAGTCATGAGGAATGCACGAAAAAAAGAAAGAAGAAGGGTCAATTATTTTTGTGTCTGTCGGTGCTCTATACGAGTCACAGATTTACCTCCCCAGGGGACATTCCTAATGACGTTAAGACATCGAAAAGTAGGCTGTTTGTATATTTGTTTTTCAAAAGTTTTCATATAAAAATCTATATTTTTTGTTATGTTCTCGAGATTCGATATGGTAATGCGGGGGCTCGAATCACATGAATCTGTGAATCATTCACCCCCATTAAAATACAGAAATATGCGAGTCGTGGAACAGAAACGGACAGCGAGCGGCAATCAAAAAAAGAAAATCGAAACAGTTGGCATTCAGTTCTGCATTTCGGAAAACACCATGCATTTCCGTCTTCTATTGATTGCAATCGTTTTGTTCATGATTCTCATTTTGACTGAAGCTGCACCGTAAGGTTTTTGATTTACAGAGATCTTAAAGTTAGAAGAAACCAGTCGGTGGTGCCGCCTACGGCGGCTCACCTCCTTTTTGTTCGTCGCTGCGCTCCTCAAGGGGGGGGGGGGGGGTTAGTTTTCCATGCTCAAACCCATTTTTAAGCGTTGGGCAGTGATGCACCTAAGCCTTCTTCTAAAGTGACACACCTTGAAAATTTGAATTCCCACTAAAATTATATGTTTTGACGTTTTTAGAACTTTGTAGAAGTTTCTGGAAAGAGGGAGAGAGCTCTGGAAGGCTATCCATCTGGAGCTTGCCATTGGAATTTTCGCAATACTGTAACTACCGTAATCTTACAGTAATCTTCACTATTTTTTGTTTGTGTGCTATTGGGGTCCCGTAGATACTTCATGCAAAAATTGGAATGATTCCGTTCATTCCAAACACGTCTTCAAAAAATGGGTTACTGTAGCTACCGTAATCCTACAGTAACCCGAGCTCCAAATGTTATGGAATCGAAGCGCTCAGAGACCCATGACCATGTGCCAAGTACGGTACCAAACGGTTCAGGGGCTCAAAAGTTATTCAGTGATAAGTGCGGCACAGACTGACACACAGACAGAGCTTGCCGCTTAGTATATAGAAGAGATGGTCTCTGAAAATTTAAGTTTTGAAAAATTCTGAAGTTTCAAAATAACTGTGAATTTCTGAATTCCTATTTAACTTCAGGCCGTTTGAGAGATCAAACTATAAGCACTGGTTTCTGAACTTTCTAGGATCTAAGTTTCCGTAAGTTTAGTTTAAACTAGCGAATATCAAATAGTTGGGGAGAATTTCCATTAAAATTGTTTTCAAATTTATTGAGCAGATCTCCTTTTAAACAGAGCCGCTTTTCAAAAATTAATAGATTACAAAAAGTCCAAAATGTTAATGAATTTAATCTTGAAAGTTTTGAATAAAGAATTCAAAATTTATTTCAGAGCTCCATCGATTCTTGGCAACAACAAACCGAAACAAATGATGATGGTTGGTGAATACATTTCATTCAAAAAATCCAAAAATATTTCAGGGACTCGGATAATGTTTCAATCTCGAACGATTCCTTAATTTGGAAACCCTCCTCGTCCTCCTTTATCTTCAAAACATCAATTTAAAACGTCGAACGAATGTGATTTTTGACTCTTTGTTCTTTTATTCGAAAGAAATAAAATTTTGTTAAATCTACATAAAATCGTGTTGAAAAAACATTCGAAATGTTCTATGGCTTAAAAAGAGTGAAGTCAGTTCCACGTAAACAAAAATCCGATGTACAGATTATCCTAATCTTAAAGTAAATCGAAAGTAAACACAAGAAAATCTGTAGTGATAATATAGAATGCCACATTTTGAAATATTTCAGATTATCTTTATTCCTAAGAAGATTTTATAGTGCGGGATCTGCAAATTCTGATTTCTGAGAGTTCGGGAAACCTTATTATATTCCACTAAGTTCCTAAAGAGAAATCTTTGTTCTCTAACGAGAATATGGAAAACAGATAAATGGACAATGAATACTCTTGCTACAAAAAGAGAAAAACCATGTTGAAAAAACATATCGAAGTACAAAATCTTTGATTGAGAACAACATTTCTTTATGAGACAAAAAAGGAGAAACTAATTAGGAGAATTATGAAATTCTGGTTCAGGCTTAGGCCCCCCCCCCCACTTATTCTCTAAAAAAGTCTGGAAATTTCAGAGTTGATTCAATTTCTCTGAAAATCTAATAATTTCAAGAATACGTGCAAAATCCCAAAAATAAAAACATCTTCCTTCACAATTTTGGGACATTGAAGTTATAGAGAATCTATAGAATCTAGAACCCGAATCGGATGAAGGATCAAACCTGGAAGTGGAACATCTGCACATTTCTTTTGCAAATTTTTGGAGAGAAGGCATCGAGATCCCCTCATATGGAACCGAAATTTGTGGTATACAACACATGTGGTGCTGGTTCGTTGAAGACGAAAAAAGGAAGAAAGAAAGGAGGCGACGAAGAAAAAAGAAAGAAAAGAAGAGGCAAGAATTTGGTTTAATTAAGCAAATGGTAACATTTCACGAATTCTTTTTTCAACCCAGAGAGACTGATTCTCTTTCGATATGAATGAAATATTATTCAAAATTATGGATAATCAAATGAAAGAATTCTCTTATTTCCCATCTTTTACAGGTCATCGAAGATTAAAGAAAGAAGAGGATAATATTGTTGAATAGGAATCGAAAAACAAGAAAAGTTAATAAAAATAAAGGATTACTGGTGGCTTCTTCATTCATTTTTGAAAAAGAAAAAACGAATGGAAGAAGCCAAAAAATAAGGAAAAATAGAGTAAAAGGAATAAGATGAGATGGATAAGGAAACTAAAACTTTCTCCTTTTCTCTTTCATTTTATCGGTGAAGAAGGGCCCCCAGGCTATAAATTGGATTCAGAAGAGTATAGAAGAAGTGGGCGGAGGGAAAAACGGACAATAAAATCTTGTTTTTGGAAAAGAAAAACGGGAAAATGGAAATGTAGTTTCAGATGAATAAAATTGTAGTTTCTAGAGGATTCGGATCAGAAGAATTGTAGGAACAGAGACAGGTACCAACAGTTACGACTCCAAATGAATTGGCTCTCAGAAAACTATAAATGTAGTCCACTTCAGAATAACATTTTATTTTGATTCCAGAAGAATCAAAAAATCAAAAAATCAGTGGAATTCTGAAAATAGATGGAAGAGGATAGTTGCAAAATGATGATGAGGGATACCCAGGAAGTGGATCTATTTTTTGCACTTTTTCCTTCGACATCGAATTATTTATAGATGAGTTTTGCTCGGTTTTACTACTAGTTTCTGGGAATAGGTGGAATATTTCGGGGAGGAACCGGGGGAATTTATGGATAGCAGTATTATTTTTGAAATGATGTTTTGGTCTACATGCAGCTAGAAATGGACGGAGTGACTGGGAACTCTTCTTAATTTTCACAGATGTTCAACTCAAACGGCTGATTTCTCAGAGGAAGAAACAGTTTCACAAAGTTCCTCAAAAGATTTTCAGTTTTAAAAATTTTTGAAAATTCTCAAAGTTGATCAATATCATGCGGTGCGAATTCCTGATTCAAAAGCTGTGATTTTGAAGAAATCTAGTAGAATGTTCAGTGTATATTTGAAATGAAATTCAAATCCTAGAATTCCAAATTTTCTAAATACCAATCCAGCTGATGTTTGAAAGTCGAGAAAATTATTGCCATTGCACATTTCCACATATGTTTTTTCTTCTCAAAGATCTATATACTTTTATCCTTATCCGG
>GL380122.1:22390-51786 GCA_000143925.2 Caenorhabditis brenneri
TCAAATAGAAATGTCTATACATTTCCTTTTCTGTGCTGCAAAACAAAAGAAAAGACAGGAAATTACTTCAACTTTTCTTTTTTTGACTTTTCAAGAACACTTGAAACACGCCCACTTTTTCGTTTCTTTGTAGAGTAATGACGTGGCAATAACCATCTGGAAGGGATCCAAGACCAATTTGGGAAGTTACTTTCAGAATTCTTGAAGAAGATCTCCTTCTTCTCCTCTTTTCCATTGTTCTCCTGACTTCAGAATACTTGATTCTCAAGGCTCATTGTTGGGAAAGTAATGTGATACTGGAAAAGAATGGAAGAATTCTTTTTTGAAGAAAAAAGAAAAAAGAAAAAAGAAGACACGATGTGTTGGTAGAAGACGTAATTAGGTGCTCCTGGATTATATGTATGCAAAATGAAAACGTCACCGCTATTTCTTTTTTTTTTCATTCTGAAACCATTGGGGAAGTGAAGAAGAGGAATTTCAGAGAAAAATGAAATGGACTTTCAGAAAACTTCCACAAACATCAGAGATAAAATGGATAAACCATTAGAAATGACAAGGGAAAACGTAAAGAAGAAAGGATTTCCGACGGATTATTCAAGTCAGAATGTAAAGTTGTCTACAATGGTATCATTTGATTAGAAGCATACTCTAAATATTCTCTGAAAAACAGCAAGTTGATATTTAAAAAAAAAAAGTTGTAGCTGTGCATAATGATTTACTAGAAAAGTGGAGCCTAGGTTCTTCGTTTTTCACACGCAACACTTGACAACCTTTTGAAGAGGAAGAAGAAGAGGTGCTCATTTGAGTGTGACGTAAAAAATGATTGAATGAAAACAAGGAATAGGTTTAAGGGGAGTGATTGAAAGGTTAAGAATCTCTACGATTAAATCAGAGGTCTGGGAAATGGGAACACATTCATAGACACCATATGTTTTTGATTTTTCTTGAGATGATTACTCATTGGGATTTTAGAAAAAGGGATTAATCATTTCTTTCCGTGGAAGAGATCGAACATTCAAAAGTTTCGGGTCAAACTAGAAAATGTGTTTGAAAATATAGATCAGTGCGAAACTTATCCGAAATTTCGAAAAACATAGATTGGTACTTCAAACTGTTGCCATGTTGTAGTGAATACTTGTTGGAAAATTCTGAAAAAAAGATTTCGAAATCCTAGTTTATTTCAACATTAGACATTTGTTTCATGAAAAAAAAATACTGAGAAAACTCTAGAACAACTATTTTTAGGAACATATCCTTCTCCAAAAAAAAGTGCAAAGTGCTTTGAACCACGAAATTTCGTTTTAATATTTCGAGAATATTTCTCATGTCTGCATGCTTCATCACTGCAAATACATAAATTCAAGATCTTCTTTCCTCCTCTAACACCATCAATACACTGCCCTACTTGAGTTCAGAATACGAAGAAGAAGTGGATAAATGATGGCATGATTTACTATTCAAGTGATACACGGAAATAGGAATACACCTAGAAAACTTTAGTAGTCTTGAAAAAGACTCAAAGTATTTGATGTGTGCAATTGTATTTCAGTTTTCTGTGAGAAAAGGAAAAATGGAATGTGGGGTGATTTGATTAACCAGGAATCATCATGGATGTCAGAGGAATGGAAAACGGAAAACTGCTTGTTTTTGAGCTCCAAATAAGATAAGATGACTAACGGGATTCGGTGAGGGTGGATGTTAATTGAATTGGGATGACTTGCTTTTTGCAGTTATTTCACTTTTTCTTTCTCATCTCAGCAGACTAAATCGTCCGTTACTATTCAAGTGATCATAGTTCAAGTTCATCTCGTCATAATATTTTATTGAAAAAAGGTGAAGCTATTTACAATTATTTCTTTTTCATACATTCGACTTCAACACTACTATCAGTCAGATAAACTCGAAGAAGACTGTCTGAAGAAATTGCGAAATTGACCATTTCATTCGAAATTTTCACAGAAGAAGGAATGTTTTCAATGAGTTTTTCCATCGGAAACTTTGTGTTGTCATCATCATAATACACGAAACGAGATCCACGTGGCACTTTTTGATTTACCCATTTCTGAAAGTAATCATAATTCAAGAAATCGGGATGAGAATCACCTGAATTAGCCGATTTATTCCATTGACAGTTATCTCTCCTGAGTCTAATTCAATATCCAAAGCGATCAAACTATCAAGTATGTCGTCATTAATGTCATTTCTTCGAATGATATGAATAGTCTCCACGTGGTGAAGCTGAGAAATTGAAGATTAATGATAAAACTGTTTTGCAAGACAAACCATTCCCTCAAAGCCATTGAGATTACAGAAAGAATCACTGTTATACATTGTCATAGACTTGAGATATTTTGGATTCAAGTGTTTCAACCATATTCCAGGAGTTTTGATTTTTTGATCAGATGATAAGCAATCACACATATCAAAGAAACGGATTCTTCTCGTATTCAATTTACTGAGGTTTTCCAGAGAACTTTCGGTTATCAAACAATCCGTATCAAATGTTTCACAGGTTACATTCTTTTTGAATATATTTTTTCGGAGAAATTCCATTGCCACATCGAGATAATCCGATTCTTCAATGAACAGTTTTTCTTCGGAATCATTGAGTACAACCGTACTTTTGCCGTTTTTTGATTTATAAAACGTCAATCTGATTTCGTCGACCGAAAGTTTTATTTTTCGGTGCCGAGCAGACTCGCCGTCTGCGCTGCAGATTTCGAAAAGTTGAACATTCTTTAGAGAACACGGAGCATCAATGACCGCTTGTCGAATTGATTTTGAGACCAATTGTAGGGGAACTCTAAGTAGAAATAAATGAAATGATTCATGATTTAGTTCTCGTTCTTTATTGAATACCTTTCACGAAACGATAGATTTCTGGAAATCTTATGAATGATTTCTGCCGGAAAATCTTGAAGTTCCATTCCCTGACTGTAGAAAGTTATTATTAATCTGATAAGTATAACATTTTTTCGTGATTTCTTGAAAAAACTGAGAAAGTAATGTCATTGGAATATCGCCGTTCTTTTATTCGGGAATATAAGTTAACGATAGAAAATGTTCATTCAACCCATCATGGGATATAAAACTGAAAACTACACGAGGAAGGTGGGAAAGTGGTAAAGCGATAGAACAGGGTAAAGCGAAAGGATTGTATTATGACGACGACGAGGAATTGCAAAATAGCTTTGAACCGAAGTGAAGAAATGGAAATAATTTAGTTATTAAGAGTTTCATGGTTTGTATGGCGTTGTCGATTGCTGGAGCAGAGTATTCACAGAATCAACGGAAGACGAGTCTTGACGGTGTCTGGAAAAAAATGATGCGGAATGATTCAAAAGATATTTCAAAATCAAATGACCACTTTTACAACACAACATATTCCAACTCACTGAAATTGTTTCAAATTTCCACATTTATCTGTACGCATTCATTTGCATTTATAAATTCAGTACTAAATCATAATTCCAAGAAACTCACTGTGGCTTCCGAATCATCGAAGAATTGTCGCTCCCAGTCAAGTCGGTCAGCAGTTGGATGATCCAATGGTGAGTTGAGTGGCTGGCGTTGGTTGTTGAGGGAGCGATTATTTCTGCAAAATCATAATTCAAAACCGTTGGATATCCTTCATTTCAATTACCCTCCACGACCCATTGGAAGATATGTTGCAGATGAATTCTGCCCATTTCCTCCACTCGATGCTGATGAAGCACTTTGGCGTGAAGCAGAAATTCTCCATCTTGCAGATCCGATCAATTCAGCCCTCCTGAAATGATAGATAAATAGAAAATTAGATTGTTTGATGTTTCACGAACTTTTTCTTGTGACTTATCACAATTTTTGCGACAAGAGCGCATGCAACTCCGAACACAACCAGTGAAATAAAAGCAACAGAAGTTGCTGTGGTGTGATCAGTTGGCGTTACAGCTGTAAGATTAAACATGAGGTTCAGAAGTTGTGAAGTTATTGGATATAAATACCCGATCGGCATTTCAAAACGTACTTGTCACTGGAATCTCTGTGGTGGTGGTTGTCGTTGTGGTTGGCAAAACACTTGTTGATGATACAACGTCAGTCAAATTATTCAACGTTGCATTGAGAACCTCATTGATATGATTGAGGTCTGTCATCTAAAAAAGACAAAGGTTGCATTACATAACAAAATTCAAAAAATCAGAGAAAATAATCAGAGGTAAATAACCTAAAAAACCTGGTTCATAATAAATATACACACGGATAGACTTCATTAAATATTGAAAAATACGAAATAGATTAAAATAGATACATACATGGTACAGATTATCGAAGAAAGAAAAAAGCAGCGGAGCACGAGAAAGATATTATGTTGTAAAGCACGTCTAGAGTCCGGCCAAAAATTGTGGATTGGGGGAGGAATTCGCAAAAAAAATGAAATGGGATTTTTGGTTTATAAAAGAAATCAGGGAAGATGAAAAAGACCAGCAGACGGAAATTGAAGCAAAGCAAATTGAAAAATTATTGTCTAATTACTTCATTTCTTGACCGATTCGGTAAGTTTGAGCCTTATTCCAATCCATTTTAGCACGAGTTACAGGCAGCTGACGCCGAAGAGCTTTGAATGTAGTATCGGACATGTTTGCGTAGTTCTCCTGGACAGCATTCTGATATTTAGTCTCCTCTTCGGTGATTGCGTGGAGGATCTCTTTCGCTGTTTTCTCATAGTCAGCCTGAAAATTGAAACATTATTTTTTTAGAAACTAAAAATAAATGTTTTCATGAAGTTTTCCTGTAACAGAAATTATCTGAAACAGAATCGAAAATGTGTGCAAAACAGTTACGTACCGAAACATTAACTTTGAGAACTGGCTCCTTCTCTGAGAATAACTGCACGTTTCCATCTTCATAATAGTGCACTTGGGACAAAACCTTTCCCTTCATTTCCTGCGATCCCGATTTTCCATCACCGACAGGCACGTTCCATTCGGAACGCCATCTACCGTTGCAGAAATTCTTTGGCTGGAATTGATGCGACTCGATGCAAATTGTGAAAACTCCATTGCGAGCAAACACAACACCAGTACCGCTTTTTGCATAATGCTCATCAATGTAGTTGTCAAGTTGATTCTGGAGAGCTTGACGCCATTGCTCAGTGATTCCTGACTCGGCTGGATGTGGTTGAAGATCGCTGGCCTCTTTACGAACATGGTCGTATTTAAAGCTTTTTTTGGAAACTTCGTCGTAGAAACGTCCGTTTCCTAAGTCATTGTACGGGGTGATCAGTGTCTGGAAAAACGACCTGTTTCGAAGTTTCGAAGTGTTTCATTCTATGGTGACTCAGAGGTTTCAAACCAAGCCACGATTTGTTTAGACAAAAATGACAAACCTGTTTAGCAACTCCATCTAATTTGACTGGCACAAATTGTCCGACATTGTATTGAGCAATAGCGTTTACACACTTGTCTTTCAATAAGTCATCGTTCTTCATAAGCATACGTACCGAATTAAATACCTGAAAAATGAGGCTCAGATGTTAGATATTACGAAATTTTGAGATGAAATATATACTTAATTACTATCAGACGCTAGTTTACTATTGGTGAATTGAATTCAAAACTTTTTCGATAACAAAAAATTTACCTCGTTGAATTCGCCGGGTGGCGCATGCTTGATGAAATCCGAAGCGA
Source organism: Caenorhabditis brenneri (assembly GCA_000143925.2). Taxonomy (NCBI): domain Eukaryota; kingdom Metazoa; phylum Nematoda; class Chromadorea; order Rhabditida; family Rhabditidae; genus Caenorhabditis; species Caenorhabditis brenneri. The sequence goes on from GL380122.1 coordinate 28,057, forward strand.
TACGAACCTTTTCGGCATCACTAATCTCCGACATTCTGTAAGAATTGAAAATCATAAGAAAATAATGACTACACGTGGCGAGAGTTCATCAAACAGCTCCAGACCAACACCGGAAAAAAGAAAAATGAACACAGGAAATGCGGTGATTCAGCTGAAGGGAGAAAGAAAAGAAACGAAGCACAAACAACACAACGAGTGCATCGATTTTGACTATGGGGCGCGCTTTCCTCTTTCTTTTTTCCTCACAATCAGAAATATTTTTGTTGAAGGAAAGCCGTATGAAATTTGAGAATCCGTTTATAAATTTGAGCAAGGCAGCAATTTATTGATGTTGGAAGTGAACAACAGATCAGTAGCGCAGCACAAATCAAACAACTATTTTCATCGCAATTCAAATAATGAAAACACTTTCAGAATAAGGTGAAAAGTAAAAACATTCGTAAAATAACGCGTGATTGCAATAGAATCAAGAAAAAAAATGATAGGTTTCCGAACGAACCGCCACACTGTAAAAGTTGAAGACGCATGAAGTCGAAAAATACAAGGTCCCAGAAAGAAAAGTTTACGGTAGTCTTTTGATAACCAAAGTTCTCAAAATGGAATGAATACCGGACTGAAAAAAATGGTGATCGTAAGATCATCTTGATTATTAAAAAATGTTTTGAAAACAATACATAAAACAGAAAAAATCTGAACACTCAATGATCCGTTGTCCGTTCATTATGCATTCGATCTTGTGAAAACTGAACCCTTGAAGATGACTCAATCACCAAAAAATACGATTTCAATGATGTTTGAATTACTATCCATTTTTCCTTAGAAGCGTTTTTCATAAAGCAAACAATTCCACTCTTTTTTCGGAAAGTGTTCGCTTCTTCTATCGCTAAGAATAGCCCGGGATTCGATACATTCTAGTTGTTCCCTCTAGAAATAACTAGGTCAAGATGATCACGATCAACTGAAAATACTATAAAAGGATGAAGAAGAAAAGAAATTAATAAGACATTATGCTTCTCAGATTATTATATCTTTCAGCAGTTTTTAGTTTGGCAATTTGCCGTAAAGTTCATATTCAAGTTAGAGAGAATGTAACACAAAGTTGCCCAAATGGTAGGCCTGTTTTGATTTCAAATTTGTTTATCATCGCTCCGATGTTACAGTTGATTCTGATGTTATTGATGAGAGTTCTCTAAAAATCACCATGAAAATGTTGAAAAATGAGAATCCAGAGGAAGAAGACGATGAAAAAGATGAGGTCACTATTACTGATATCAATGGAGAAACTCGTCAGATCGACTTCCCTGGATGTTATAGAGTTAAAGTGACCTTCAAGATGCTCCGTCCAATCGAAAATCCGTAAGTCATATTATTCGAATCCGTTTCAAAAAAAATTCGAAATTCTTTTTTTTCACTGCAAGTTTCAATCAATGTAAATCGAATCGAGAGTTGAAGTTGCCTTTTCAGATCGTAGAAGTTTTGACTTTCAGATACATTGAGGCATTTATGCAACTTGGTCAAAATGTTCCATGTAAATCTGAAGATGCAATTCAAAATCTTCGTGGAGTGGAGAGCATTTGTGCAAATGTAACAAGACCTACTCAATGGTGTCCAGAGAGTTACAATTCACAATTGAGAGAAATGTTAGGAGGAAAGACCACTTGGTTTGTATTCCCTCTTTTATCTTCATCTAAGAATTCCTAATTTTCCAGCAAGTTCTGCTCTCTCTGTGAAAATGTGAAGGAGAATGTGAAAGAGAATGAATCCAAATTGAACAAACTGAAGAAGTTTTTGAGTAATGAAGGAAAAGAAGAGTGCTCTACTACAGACAACATTCACAGATATACATTCAAAGTACGAGAAAACACATCTGGAATAAATAAATGGATTAATTAATTTTCAGATGTGTACTCCAACTCAAGACGATTTGAACAAAGAAGAATCTGATACGAAAGACAAGATCGAGGAGTACTGGCAGTACCTCAAACAGGTTAAAATGGATGTTCGTCCTGTGACGTGGCATTTGATCCCTTTTGTATTATGTGATATCTCAATCATCTCAGTCTTACTGTTTTTACACATTGTCATTCATTCCCTAACTCAATTAATTATAATTTCAGGGAATCATGACTACAGTAATCCACGTAATGGATCGCAATCCAATGAAGTCCGGTAGAGCAGAGCAATGTCAGAAAATGTGTGAAGTTTTTGGAGATTCAAGCAAAATGGCCAACTCGAATTATAAACAAACTCTGACCAAGTCCATTGAAAGATTGTGTGCCCCAGTGGACACTTATGCTGCCTGTTTGTATCATACTGTCAAGTTTGATGTGAATTCAGATTTATAATTGGGTTGATGATACTTATAGTTGTAATTGAGAACTGTACATAAAAATAAAAATAATAATGAATATTTGTTTGATTCAACTGTTTTCAACATGACAAACAAAGCACTCCAACTTTTCATCTGAAATGAGGGAAGTAATCGAGATTTTTAAGAAAAAAAATACAGTATCTTCATATGTTTTTATATTTGAATATAAAGATATGTTTGTTCAATAAATTGGTTTTTTTTTAAAGAGTGTCAATCATCTCGAACCCTCATGTGTCTCAATTTCAAAGACATCATCATCATGTATCTTGTCTGTTGTCTATTTATTAGATAATAATTTGTGGACATTCTGCACTTTCTCTATCCGGCCATATACGTAATCGTATCCATCCTTTTCTATACATATCACCCCATTTTCTGTGGATGATCAAACCACATGGACTATGAAAAGGGAGGAAAAGATCCGGCTTTTTCTTTTTCTCTCCGCAATAACCTGTTGCCCTTTCTGCCCACCTTTCTCATTCTTCTGATCCTTCCATGCCCCATCAAGAATGCCATCATCATCATCATCATCACAAAGATTTGAAAACATATTGGCGGGCATTGAATCCTCAAACACTCTCTTTTTTCCATCCATTCGGTTTCCCTTTCTCTCTCTCTCTTGCCAATCGTTCGTCAAGAGAAAGATAGAAAAAGAAAGATGAAAGGATGAAAAATACACGGACGACTATAAATCACTCGGTTTCCAGGACGCAACGACACAATCGGTTACATTTACTTGCATATGAAATGTTATTGGTAGATCTTTTGTTTTATTCATGACTCCAACTGAACTTTGGTAGGAATTTACTTGAACCAATTCCTATTAGTTTTGAGTTACATACATTTTCTGAACAAAAAGACTGTAGTCTCTTCATCTCAACCAGGGTTTCCATTCTTTCCGAATGTCTTATTCACATTCAGACTTATCTGAACTCATAAACTGTATGACTCTAGATTGTTCCTTTGGGTACAATATGAGAACAGATATACTTTTTTGCTGCCTACTTGATCCTTTTGCAAAAGTTTCCATTCGATCATTTGATAAAACAAAACTTCAATTAGTATTGTTCCGTTGTTCGCAACAACTTCGACGCCAATCCAATCTTCTCATCTTGATTTCCAAAATAATCTCCGATCTTTGAAGACATCCATACTTGAATCGATCTTTATCCTATACGTACTTCCGAATCATTCGACGTCAGTTTGCAATTCTCAAGGTTCAGATCTAGAACTATTCCTCACTTCTTTTCTCTTCAAATTAACAGATCGTCACAGTATCAGACAATCGGTAATAAAACTACAGGTATAGGTTGTTTAGTTGGACAAATTAGAAAGTCATAAAATAGACCAAAGAGTTTCTCCAGGTTGTTTCAACTAAAACTATCAGAAGTGTAAAAGTCAAAAAATCAGAATATTTGAGATCACGTTTGAATGAAGTTCAGCGAGTTTTAAAAACAAACTTGTCAAACTACTCATAACATTCACCAAACATGGATGATGATTCTCAAAGTTTCGGTTATATTTAATTCTGATAGTCTTCTCTCAGTCTTTGTGAATATCTCTTCTGCTTGGTGCTACCCAAAAGTGGGATTCGTAAAGCTTAGTTCTGGTTGCTAGACAATTTTATATAAAAGCCATTATTTTTCGTTCGTAATGTCCGTCCGCTTCCGCAGCGGTCTCTCGGGATGATCAGGCCATTTTCTGTTTGCCAGTAGCTGGGTTCAAAAGCTGGAGCTGATGTCTGCTTCTATTCGCGTAAATCTTGCCGCCTCCTTCTTCCATTCTCTCATTTCTTGCGTTTCCTATTCCCAATTTCTCTGTGTTCTCTGTATCTGTTTCTGCTCACTGCTGGCTGCCCCTTTTTTCCACCAAACATACGGACTTTGCCCTTTTCTCTCGAACCCTCTCATTTCTCAATTCTCCCTTATACTTTCTCGTTCGGTTAGCCGTAGCCTAAGAGGAGGCCGCTGTGTGTCGCGCAACGTCCATTGCGCAGTCCGCAACTCGATACCCTCCTCCCACTAAACAAAAAATATGTAACAATTTTTTGGTCCTAACCTTTTATCAGCCAATATCAAAGAGAGAAGTAGACACAGCAGAGAACATGGTTTGATAACGAAACTATGCCGCTCTTCTCTGACTCATAGCTCTGACTCGACTCGCACAATCTCTATTTGATTTAATGGTCAAATATGTATGATTCGCACTCTTTCTGTGTCATATTTACCCTTTGAATCTTTTTTAGGCCAAAAGTTTCATCTTTCGCAGCTCAGTGTTGAAAACTGTGCATTATCCCGTCATTGTATTTGCACAATCTATCGTAGTCATACTTACTCGTATGATCCTAAATATATAGGTTGCTTCCTAGAGTGATTTTGATACTTTTCTCTTTCAACTTTCTATGACTCAAAACATGTTGATTACCGAACTGTTGCTCCAGAATGAACAAATTAGAACATGAGTACAATCACTTTTCCGTGTTCCGTATTTTTTCAAAAAGTTACAGAAAACGTTTTTACTGATGTGTAGGATTTTCAGAATACTCAAAAGTATTCAACATTTTGACCAAAACATTTTTCTAGCTTTCTGTGCTTTGTCGTGATCGTGTTTGCAGAATAGCTACCGTAGTAATTTTTTCAGCGCCAGAAATATTTTTTCAATTTTCCCCTGTTTTACTCAAATTTTCATCACTGATGTACATTGGATTGACGCAATGCAATGATTATTCATCTTCACCTTATCGTTATCTTTCAAAAATGATTTTCGGATTTTCTTTTTGTTTTCCTCGACTAGCGTAATAGCAAAAAAGTCGCTGAATGGCGGCGGACACCCGCGCACAATATCCTCGGCACAAACGTGATCTTGCGCAAAAATCTGGTTATATAACACACCGTGTTTCATTTTTATCAATTGCCGGGAAGAGAATATGGAGGAGAAGACGCTAAAAACCCCGTAATACACGAACGAGATCTCCTCCATCGTTTCGTGACGCTTGCTTGTTTCGTCTGTTTCCACTTATTTTCGCTCCAATTTTTATAGTCTTCAGGTCCTTGCATCAAGTTTCTTATAGGTTTTACAAAACAGGTGGAATACATTATTGAATTGAAAACAGTTTCAAAAAGTTTTTGATAAAGTTATTTTAGTTTCTCAAACTTTCAAAGAATGTCTTTTCTATGTTTAACAAATTCACAAGAACACCGTCACACCATCATCAAGTCGTTTGGTTTTTTTGTATTGTTTAGTAGTCTTCTCTTTTTTCTCTTGTCCACACAAATGCGAATTCTTGTTCGCATACAAATTCTCTTGTCTTTTTTCTTTTCAAAGAAGATGCAAAATATGAAGAGATACAGCAATTACAAAGAACAACAATTCTATTCTCTCATCAAATGACGCCCATTTCTGTCACTTTGATCATTATTTATAGTTTCCTGTATTACCGAAATATTCATTTGGTTTTCACTGGTCTACTTGTATGATTTCAGCTTGAAATATTCAATTTTCAGTCGTCATGGAAATAAGCATAACTTCCACCTGTCCATTCTTTATTTCTCTAATTCTACTTACTCTCGCTCCTCCTACTTCTCTTATCACCGGTTCCCCAACTTTATATCATATAATTTTTGGCGCAACACCTATGCCGTCATTTCATTACACGAACATTATGTGTCACCTCTTTTTTTCTTTTTGAAATTCTTTTCCAATTTCTTTTTTTTTTTCTTCAGAAACATGGCAAAATACGACTACAATCCGAAGTATGGTTTAGAAAATTATAGCCTTGTGAGAAACCAAACTTGCTTCTCTCAAATGATTAAATCCCATGTTTTGCAGATCCTACCGTTTGAGACAACGTTTGACGCCTACCGCTCAACAACATGGATGCAAAATCACTGGTTTCAATCTGTCACAGCTTCTGCGATTTATGTCGGAGTCATTTTCACTGGAAAGAAGGTTCGTTTCATTATATACAATTATTTGCAGAAAACTATTAGTTATAGTTAGACTGATAAGACGAAATGCGGAAAGAGACGCTAGAAAAGTGACATGATAATGACTGGAATTAGTTGCCAAAGAACTTTGGAAATTGGAGTCACCCCATATATGTTTAGATTTTATATGAAATCAACATGTGAACTTCTAATGAACATAGTAAAAATATATATGATTTCATCGAAAATTAACAGTAAGGAGCAAACACTAAAAAGGTTGTCTAGTCAAAAACTAATAACATATTTTAAAGTCCAGATGGTTTTCTCGAAAAATTGAGAGGTAAGATCTGCATCACACAGAAAGAGCTGAAAGCAATTATGATATTTAACAGACAGGTGAATTGTGGGCGTATTTTTCAGAAAATTATTACTCACGACTTTTAATAAGATTTACGAATGTGAATGGTTTTTCAGATCATGGAGAAATACAAGCCATTCCAGTTGGATACACCACTTTTTGTGTGGAACTCATTTTTAGCCATTTTCTCAATCCTCGGGTTCCTCCGAATGACACCTGAATTCATTTGGAGTTGGTCAGCAGAGGGAAATTCATTCAAATACTCCATCTGTCATTCATCATATGCTCAAGGAGTTACCGGTTTTTGGACAGAACAGTTTGCAATGAGTAAACTCTTTGAACTCATTGATACTGTCTTCATTGTTCTTCGTAAACGACCACTTATCTTCCTTCACTGGTATCACCACGTCACTGTTATGATTTACACATGGCACGCATACAAGGATCACACCGCTTCCGGACGTTGGTTCATCTGGATGAACTACGGAGTTCACGCTCTCATGTACTCTTATTATGCTCTCCGTTCATTGAAATTCCGTCTTCCAAAACAAATGGCGATGGTTGTTACCACACTTCAACTTGCTCAAATGGTTATGGGAGTCATCATCGGTGTCGCCGTTTATCGTATCAAATCTTCTGGAGAATATTGCCAACAAACTTGGGATAACTTGGGACTTTGCTTCGGAGTTTACTTCACATATTTCCTTCTTTTCGCCAACTTCTTCTATCACGCTTACGTCAAGAAAAATAACAGATATACTGAAGTCAAAAAGGATAAGAAGAAAGAGGAAGTGAGTATTTTTCTTTGCTCAAAAACTAAATTTTCTGATAAATTCAAATCAATATTTATCTTTCTTCTAGGTTACTGAATTCGAAATCTTGGAGCCAAAAGAAGACATCAACGCTAACATTGCCGAACCATCCATTACGACTAGGTCTGTCGCCCGGAGAAAAGTACAAAAAGCCGAATAGACGAACTCAACTTGTTATTTTTCCCATTACAATTCCCTTCAAACTTTTACATTTCCTCGTTAATCTTCGTTTACCATTATTTATATCCGCGTAGACATAACAAACCACGCAAAGCACTAACATATATATTCAGATCTCTCTTTGTCCTCCATCCTTTTTTTGTTAGTTGAAATACTTTTTTTCTCGTTTTCTGTATTTGCCTCACCATTTTGAAACTCGTGTGACACAGTTTAGTAGTCGTTTTTTTCTCCCATTTTCTGCTTATCATCCCTCGTTTTCTGTATTTCTCTTGCCAAAACAAAAGAAATAGTTTACTTTACAAAATTTTATCGATAAATTTCTAGCAAACGTCCAAATTATATACAAACGTTTATGAACTCTGCTCCTTCTCTCTCATTGGACCTTTGAATGGTTCGGCAAGAAAATCGGCGACATGCGGAAGACGATCGGATCCGAAAACAGTTTGAAGAACTTTTCCATGACCATCGGTAATGTGCATCCATGGAGCACCAAAACACTGAAAAATGATTTGATTAATTGAGAAGAGGGAGAATGAAACATACTCCATTTCCGATAGCTTCATCTGTATTCTCTCTCAAAATGTTCTTGACTTCTGCCGAATCACTCATTTTCACCAACTCTTCTGAATTCTTTACATGACAATCTCTGAGTACTTCTGCCACTTGATCCTTCGTGAAAATCGGTTTTCCATATCCGTAGAAACGGTGCCAAAGAGTACGAGCGACGTCTTCCATAAGGGCATTATCACGAAGTTGAGCAGCGACAAGAATACGTTGAGGAATGATTGAACTCGTTGTCAACATCATATTCGTGTAATCTTTTGGAAGACGGAATGGGATTCCCCAGTATTGTGCACTGAATAAAAGATCCTTGTGCATGTACTTCTCTTTGATCGGAACACGCAATGGGAGACCCGGATTCTCTGAAAATACAGTCTTATTGAAAGACATTTTGTATATTTTACCAAAAACAAAAGACAGTCTAAAATTAATTCAAGTCTTCAAAGTCAACTCACCAGTATGCTGAACGACTCCTGCAAAGTAGAATGGCTTCATATGAATCGGAGTTTTCCATACTGAACGATGACGAGTGATTCCTTCGAATCCGAAATAACTGTATGGAGAAATGATGTCAAAGAAGAATTTGACTTGCTTTCGATTCGGCATTTTGAGAAAGCTTTCTGAAAATAAAATCATGAAGATTTGAGAAGAAAACTGTCCAAAGAGTAATAAAAATGGACAAAAATTAACGAGAGAACATAATAAAAAAGCAAAAATAATCAGTGAAGAGGCAACCCAAAAGACACAATGATGGTCAGCTAATAATGATAGTGAAGACGAAAATAAGACGAAGAAAAAAGAAAAGATATTTGTGTAAACATCAGGGGAGGTACCGATAGCACGTGGTGGTAGGAGCAATTGGAGCATCATTTGGCAGCAGGACAAATGAAAAAAAAACAGTTGTTCTGCAGTCAGAAGAATACAACTTCTCTTCTAGCAGACACCCCTCACAAATGACCCCGCTAAGAATAAAATAGAGTTTCTGTTCAAGTTTTTAAATTCTTCTTTGAAATTTTTGGGAATGTTTTTTACCTAGCGACATGTGATAGACCAGATGTGCGATTTTTGAGCAGTAACTGAGAGTTAGAAGAAGAAGAAAATTATTGTTTTCGGGACGTTAATTGTATATCAATGTGTTTTTGAGAACTTTGAAAAAATGAAAATAAACAACAAAGTTCTTATTTTTCTGTTCTCGTTCAAATTACATCCTAAATATCAGAAAACAGATAAATTTTAGAGAAGTAGGTCAATTGGGAATTGAAAAAAATCCTGCAAAATTCGAGAAAACAGTTGGTGAGAACTGGCGCCCAGAATAAAAGAAAAACAATTTGTGTTTTCGAAGTTTAGTTCGTGGAAGGGCATCACATGGCAGGCAGGTTTGAAAAAAAAGAGGAAAAGAGGCAAAAAGTGCAAAAGGACGCACATTTTAACGACAGAATCGGAAGACACAAAAGATGCCAAAAGAGTGAATTGGACTATGTGGAATTCATGTTGTTTATGCTTACGTGTATTCATATGAAAGTTCACGTTATTCAAAATTACCTTGACTCTGGAATTGAAATTCCAATGTGAAGTAGGTTACTGGTTTGACTACCTGAATCGGATGATGAAGGTATTCTTTAAAACTTCAGAGATCAAGGTTCATAACAGACAAACAAAGGTGTTGAGAAAAATAGTTGTTCAAGAGAGAGAGAGGGGGCTTGTGATCCTGTCACTTTTCTGTCATTTTCAAAGATTTGCCCTCTCCTTAAAGTTTAGTTCATTTAGAGTGCAACTTTTATTTAGTATTACTGGTATAGCATAAACAACTTCAATAAGATGAGCACCTATAATCCGAACTCATTTTGCAATAGAAACTCTCCCAACATTCGTCAACATTTTCAAAAACACTTTTTCAGAAGTACACAAAACTTCTGTGTGGGTTGTCCCATCAACAGTTTTTATTTTGAATAGTATGTGGAGACCGAGACCGTTACAAAATTGCTTTCAAAAAATGACAGTTACTCTTTGCCCTACTTGATAAAAGTCTAAAAATGAACTTCAAAAAATTAGTATCAATAAAAGAACTATGTCGTTTATTGAAACCAACGAGGAATTGAACGATAAAAATACATTGCAATGAAAAAGAAAGAAACCAAAACGATAATGATCAAGAAAAAACTGAAGATTGAAAAAAAATTGTCGCTCTTCTCTCCTATATTCACGACTTTCATTCGATTTCTTTTTCTCACTTTCAGAGATACAATTTTTGATGGAAAATAGTTCCTTCTCTTCCTTTCAAAAACTGCGTTACTAGGAAGGCTGGAGGTGTGTTGAAGTTAGCTTCTGAAGTGGAGGCTAATGCTGGTTGAAGAAGTTCAAATGAAGTCGAGCATGAATAAGAGATACTTTTGCAGTAAACTTGAATTATGTTGAAACACATTCTATGATTTCTCTGACAATGTATCCTGTGAATGACATTCGAATGGAATCCTGATTTTTCCATTATAAACTTGGAGCTTTTCAGATAACAAATACTCATTCAGAATGCCGAGATAATTGAAAATCAGAAACCAAACCAATCAAGAATGAACTCTGAAGATGTTGCAGGTTATCATTAGTGTTGCAACGTTCTAAAGAGATAAGATTAGAAGAGAAGACAGGAATGATAGGACGAATGGTTCAAAACTGGGAACCAATCAAAGAGCAGAGAATGAAGGAGACTCAAAAAACTGGAAGAAAGAGAAGAAGAGTATTATGAATAATGAAGTTGTAACATCTTTATGTTTTTTTTAATTGTCACCCCAGATACATACTTTAGGCTATCAGAATCCTGAGAACTGATATCACTCTCAAAAATTTCTCTTCGATTTATGAAAGCATTTCCATAATAAAAAGTTTTTTAGATTTCAAAGTTATTAGGAAAAACCTCACTATTCAGTTTGTTTCAAAAGATATTTATGTCTTCTCCTGCTTATTGGCAAGGTCATCTTAAAAAGAATATCAAAAATGTTCTTATCAATCAATGATTGCAATCAAGATATTGAATCGTAGATAAAGAGAAATAGAGTAGCAAAACAAAATGATATCAACCCGAAAAACCACTGAAGATTGAATATTGCTTCTTTTTTACTTTTTGCAATTTCTATTAACTCTTCAATACTCTTCTAAAGGTTTCCAGAAAATGTCTGAATTGGATGAAGCTACACGTGCATTTTCTCCATCATGTTGGGTGCCTGGAAAGACAAGAGATGAAGTGATCAATGAGTTTGTCACCGAATTTAAAGAGGCATATGATGGGCTTCGAACCTATGAAAAACTTGTGAGAGAAGAAGATATTCCGTATGGACAAGGTAAAATAAACAAAATTGATCATCTGAGAGTAATAATAGATTTTAGAGGAACAACAGAAAGTAGATGTTTGGGGTGAAGTGAAAGACAAACTGTTCATTTTCTTCCACGGTGGATACTGGGTGGTGAGTGAAATATTTCCAGAGTAAAACTGAAAAGTTATTCTTATTCAGGAAGGTGACAGAAAGTCCTGTTTGACTCCTGCTCTATGTGCCCTCAAATCAGGTTACGCTTTTGCATCGGTTGGCTATAGACTCGCAAAGGATGGTGTAACATTGACTGATTCTGTGGAGGATGCTGTGAAGGGAGTAGAGTTCCTATTGGAGAGATACCCGAGTGCATCGGCAATCGTAGTCGGTGGTCATTCTGCAGGGGCACTTTTAGCCTTTCACGGTAGGTTTGAATAGTTAACTTATTCCTATAAAATATTTCAAGCTGTGACGCGTGTTCGTGATACACGAATCAAAGGAATGGCTTTGGTGGCCGGGTGCTATTTTTTGAAAGAACTTGTGAACACGGATATTGGAAAGGAAATTGCGTTAGTTTCGAACAGAAATGGGTTGGAGAACAAATAATTATTTCAGACTGACTGCTGAACAAGCTCAACAGAACAGTTGCGATATTTCTAAACTGAATGGCTTAAACCTGAAGAACTGGGCTTTCATTGCCTATCAAGAAGCACCAAAACTTATCGAACAAAATGAAAAATTTGTTGCAGAGCGCGAAGAAACTCATGCTGTGGTATGACTTTGACTTAGTTTGATTAAAAACAACATCTAGCTTTTTTAGAAATTCTCTGATTTGAGTCACTACACAATTATGACCAAAATGATGGATCCAAAAGCAGGAGTCTTCATGGCAATGGCTGACTTTTTGTCAAGTTTCTAAAAAAATTGTTGTTAGTATTCAAAATAACTAGACTGTAGCAATTGAAATAAAACTAATGAAATAACATTTATTATGAACGAAAACAACAGTTGAGAAATTAACGTCTTGTTCCATCCTCGAAGAAAACTCCTCCATCGATGGCACAATACTTTGGACAAATTCCCTTTTCTCCTGCTCCTCCTGATGATCCAGGTGGTCCTTTTGGTCCTGGTTCTCCATCTTCTCCTGGCGGTCCATCTGGTCCATTTGGTCCTTTGGCTCCTCCCATTCCTGGTAAACCGTCTGGTCCAGCAAGTCCTGGTGGTCCTGGTGGTCCTGGAATTCCAGAATCTCCTGGCGGTCCTGGATCTCCTGGCACTGGTGATCCCTCTTGTGGTGCTGGTTTTCCTGGCTCTCCTGGCATTCCTGGCTGTCCTTCTGCTCCTGGTGATCCTGGTGGTCCCTTTGGTCCTGGTTCTCCATTTGGTCCATCTGGTCCATTGCGCCCAGATTGTCCAGCTGGTCCCTTGTCTCCAGGTCCTCCTGTAGGTCCTTGTTCTCCTGGTGGTCCAATCGGACAAACTCTGCATGGTGGTGGTGATGCAGCCTCACAAGGTGCTTGAATGGTGCTTTTTCCTGGTACTCCTGGCATTCCTGGTGCTCCAGGTTTTCCTGGACGACCTGGCTTTCCTGGTTTTCCATTTGGTCCTGGACCTCCCGGACAGCATCCCTGAAAATAAAAAGTCCGTGAAATCTGAGGTGGTAGTTCACTCACTCCACAAGATCCTCCACCAGCAACATCGGCTACTGGAGGTGCCTCATTGTATTTCTCACCACCTCCTCCTCCTGGAGCAACTTCTGGAGCCTTATCGTTGTATGCCTGTCTCGGGAATCGAGAAGTTCTGTTTGTGAATGGAAGGTTCTTCATTATCTCCACCTCCTTCCAGATCTCTCTAGCGTGTTCCTTGAATAGTAGTTATTAGATTACAGATTCCATTTTGCTGAACATACCTCGCAAGTGATAACTTCTGTGTTGATGAGCTGCTTGACATGGAACATGTACATGTAAATTGCTGGCATTGACACACAGACAGTCAGCACCGAAACGATAGCAAAACACATTGCAATGTTGGCAACCCATTGATAGGCTCGAACACGATGACAAGAATCGTCTTCCATTCTTCTTTTCTTGGATGAATTACAAAGAAAGAATGGATAGAGAATTCGAATTCTTCGGAAACCATTTTATAGTTGAGACAGTATTGGATTAACAAGTTAGAGATTGATATCTTTAAAACTAGATCTTCCGGGAAAACGAAATGAAAAGTGAAAAACTCATTGCGATTGGAATTCAGATATTGAATCAAGATTTGTATTCAAGGAACTAACTATTACAAATATACATTTTATTGCAAAATAAATAAAAAATGAATGAACATTCGAATGATAATGAGGAATTTTATTAGAAATCAGAATTCGAAAACTCAAAGTTTTTCAGTTTGACGAGGGAATTGAGTGTGGATTCCCAGAACTAAACTGGTTCCTCCATCAGCAATGATATTCTGTCCGACGATGTATTCAGAAGTGTCACGATCTGCCAAGAAAGCGATTGCCTTTGCAATATGATCCGGACGTCCAGAGAATCCACAGGGAATTGCATTTCGGTTAGATCCCATGTCGTCATAGAACTGAAAAAACGAATTCAAGTGAACAAAATTCTAAATTTGACTGAAGTTACCTTCTTGGAAGCATCCTCTGACAATCCTGTGGCTTGACCATGGAATCCAGTTTCGACGATTCCAGGGTTAACTGTATTGACACGAATCCCTTCATGGATCAAATCGATTGCAGCACTTCTGGTGTATTGATCAAGAGCAGCCTTAGCCAGTGGATAGTATGGTGCATGAGCCCACTGTAAACAACCATTTTTAGTTTTATGAAGAAACAAAAGAACAACTCACCCCAGCTTTTAAAGCAACAATACTTGAGACATTGACAATATCTCCTTTTGTTTTAGCCAAATGTGGTCGAACTTTTTGAGTCATTTCGATGACACTCTGCACATTTAGTCGCATCACTTTCTCATAAGTCTCGATTCCTTGTTTGACTCCAGTTCTTTTTTGAGAATCTGGGATTGAAGCACCAGCATTATTCACCAGTATATCAATCTTTCCGAAGCGCTCCAAAGTGTTGCTGATCAAATTGTCTTGTCCAGAAGGTGTCGTAATGTCAGCAGGTACAATAATGAAGTTACTCTCCGGAACTTTGGCATCGAGAAGAGCCTTTTTGGTTCCTTGGAGACGTTCTTCACTTCTGCCAGTCACCGTGACTTTAGCACCTTCTTTAGCAAAGAGAACTGCAGTTTCTCTTCCGATTCCAAATGAAGATCCAGTAATGATGGCAACTTTTCCAGAGAATCGTCCTGGCATTTTTTATGTAAAGAGATTGAAGAGAGCAAGAAAAAGAAGTAAGTTGTTGTACACTTGTGGTTCTAGTTTATATACTAAAAGGATGATGACAATTCCATTTCCTTCAGATCAGGTCACAAAATAATGTGTTCTCAAATGGGAGAGATGTTAGTTTCAAAATAGAAAGCTAGAAAGATACTAGATCATGAAGCTGAGAGTATGATGGTAAAATAAGAATCAGAGATACGTATTCTTAGAATAAGAGAACGTGATAGCTCTGGTTTGTGCTTAGACTACTAACATTTAGATCAGATGAAAAACCAAAAAAAAAAAGAAATAAATTCAGAGAATGACTATGAGTTAATATCAGAGAACCCCATATAGTTCAAATTTCAAAAAAAGAAATTGAACATCAATACTCATAGACTACAATGTATGGCACAACTCTTGTTGTTTGCTTGTTTTCATGTAAACTTCAGAGGTCATTCCCAATCTTTTTCTCTCTTCTTCTCAAATGAACACTCATTGTGGGCAGTCACAAAATTTTATGTCTGTGCCTCTTTCCGTTGGCAAAATTTACGTTTATAAATAGGAGTAAAATGTGTTGTTTGTGAAAAAACTTTCTCCGTATTCCAGTTCATTTGGATCAATTATGTCTCGTTTCATCGAAAAAGTTGCGATTGTTACAGGTGAGTTCAAAATTCATAAATCATTTTCCAACATTATTTTCAAGGATCTTCTAATGGAATAGGTCGTGGCGGTTCTTTTGGCTTCTGAAGGAGCAAAAGTGACAATCACTGGAAGAGATTCTGCAAGACTGGAAGAAACAAAACAAGCCATTTTGAAAGAGGGAGTTCCTGAAGAAAATATTAATTCCGTTGTTGCTGATATCACATCTTCTGAAGGACAAGATCGATTGATTTCGTCAACACTGGAGAAGTTTGGCAAAGTTAATATTTTGGTGAGGATAATATGAATTGGAATCTCTAAAAATCAATCTTTTCAGATTAACAATGCCGGTGCCAACATCCCAGATAAGAATGGAAAAACTAGAACTGAAGGAGGAATTGACACCTTTTTGAAAATGTTCCAACTGAATCTTCAAAGTGTTGTTGAGATGACTCAAAAGATCAGACCACATTTGGCAAAAACTAGAGGAGAGATTGTGAATGTTTCGAGTATTGCTGCAGGACCGGCTGCTCAGCCACAAGGTCCATACTACTCCAGTGCAAAGGCAGCATTGGATCAATATTCTAGAAGTGCTGCTATCGATCTGATTGCTGAAGGAATCCGTATCAATGTCGTCCAACCTGGGTTCGTGGAAACCGGATTTTCAACTGTTGCTCGTGGATTGAGTGCCGACGAATCGTCAAAGTTTTATAACTCGATGGGGTCTCAAGCACATTGCATTCCAGTTGGATTTTGTGCAAAACCAGAACACATTGCTTCAGTAATTGCATTCCTTGCTGATCGGAAAGCATCAGAATACATTGTTGGACAAACAATTACAGCTGATGGAGGATCAACTCTGGTTCTTGGTTTCCATGCTCATTTCGCTCAACCATCACCGAAGAAATAATTTATTTCATTTCAATTTGATAAACCATTTTCAAATACAATAAATCTTTTTCAAAAATATGAGTGACAATCGGGCGAAAATAATACATTTTATTCGATAAAAACTTCATGTTTTCTTGAGACAAATATAATTTGAATGAAACGAGGGAATTGATAATACAATATTTTATGAGTTCAATTCTTCGGAGCAGGTTTTCCTAATTCCGTGTGCATTCCAAGGACTAATGACGTTCCACCATCGGCGACGATCGTTTGTCCCACAATGTATTCCGATGCTTTCCGATCCGCAAGGAAAGCAATCACAGAAGCGAGATGTTCTGGTTGCCCACAGTAACCGGCAGGGATACAATGAGGCTTTTCACCCATTGAATTGTAGAACCTTTCCGAATCATCGGCAATTAATCCACGAGCAGCTGTTGAGAATCCAGTCGAAACGAGACCAGGTTGAACAACATTCACACGAATTCCTTCGGAAATTAAATCGATGGCAACACATCTGGAGTGTTGCTTTGGCAGTGGAGTAATACACACTTTGTGGCTGCTGGAAAGATTTTTTGAATAACCTTTATACATTTCATTCAACTCACTGCAGAAGGACCTGCTCCGATACTTGAGATGTTTACAATTTCTCCACGAGTCTTTGCTAGATGTGGACGAGCCTTTTGAGCCATCTCAACGACACTTTGAAGATTCAACTGGAACATCTTCTGGAGGTTCTCAATACTTGCATTGCTTCGAGTTTTTCCACTCGCATCAGGAATATTTGGGCACTGTTCCAAAATCGGGGACCGTGTATCAAAATCGGAGACCGAAAAATCGGGGACCCAAAAATGGGGGACCGAAAAATGGGGGACCGAAAAATGGGGGACCGAAAAATCGGGGACCCAAATATCGGGGACCGAAAAATCGGGGACCCAAAAATCGGGGCCCGAAAAATCGGGGACCGAAAAATGGGGGCCCGAAAAATGGGAGACCGAAAAATCGGGGACCGTGTACCAAAATAGGGGACCGAAAAAACGAAATCGGGGACCGAAAAAACGAAATCGGGGACCGAAATATCAAAATCGGGGACCGAAAGAAGAGTAGTGATTTCAAAGATTTTTTTTGCAGATTTTTGGATTTTTCCCGATTTTATCACATTTTAAGTCAGTTTATAGAAGTTTTATTATGTAGACAGGAAAAAAGTCAAATGGTTACAATATAAATTATGTTACATGTCACGTCTTACTGGCCCTGGCGGATATAGTATAAAAAAGGCAACATGGAATGGTCTCTAGTCTCAGTTGATAACTAGATATGGGACTCCTGAAGGTCGACTTGGTGTTCACGTGTTCAACTACATGTGGAGACGTTACCACAACAGAGAAACATTGTTGAATCACTTGCTGATTGCGATGAGAACTTTCCGCCGAAAGAAAGGATATTGAAGCTGCATATGGTTTCGATGATTCCGATGATTCTTCTTATTCCTCCTCTTCTCATGCTGAAATCGGAATCTGAACCGGGAGGCCTTACAGATGACGGAGTTCACGTTTCGGACCACGACAGGAATAAAAATTTTCAAAAGAACAAGGGTGATGACAACTTCGACGCTGAGTATGAAGAAGAGGATGAAGAAGAGAATGTAGTAGATGGAGAAGCTGACTACCCATTATCTAACCAACCTTCCAGAAGTACCACTCCTCGCCTTCCAACTCAGAAGCCGTCAGTATCCCCTGTACAGCCTCGACGTCGCCATAGAAGTCGGTGCTACGGCAGCAAAGAAAACGAAAACCGATACAACTTTCCAAGACCAAGCTGTCCCATCTACATTTGATGGCCGTACTTCCACCTCTTCCGAAGAAGTTTCTTCTGTTCCTGACTCAACTCGTGGAGGCGCGCGAAGTTGTGTGGGCGCCCGGAGAAGTGATTCCACCCAAACGACTGGGCAGAATTCTCCTCAGAGATCTCCACAAAACTCTTGAAGAGGAAGTGGAAGAGAAAAAGGAAATGGAAAAGGACGTGGATAATGAAGATTACAAGATTATTCTAATTTATTTATTGCTTTTTTATTGTAACCATTTGTTTTTTTCTTTCAACATAATAAAACTTCGATAACTTCCTAAAATGTTATAAAATCGGGAAAAAACCGAAAATGTGCAAAAAAAAATTTTTTTTATTTCGGTATTTTTTCGGTATTCTTTCGGTATTTTTTCGGTCCCCGATTTTTCGGGCCCCGATATTTGGGTCCCCGATTTTTGGGTCCCCGATTTTTCGGGCCCCGATTTTTGGGTCCCCGATTTTTCGGGCCCCGATTTTTCGGTCCCCGATTTTTCGGGCCCCGATTTTTGGGTCCCCGATTTTTCGGTCCCCGATATTTCGGTCCCCGATTTTTCGGTCTCCGATTTTGATACACGGTCCCCGATTTTGGAACAGTGCCAATATTTGCACCTGCGTTGTTGATCTGAATTTCAATTTGACTTTTAACTTCTTTGTGTAATGTCCTACCAGGATGTTAAGTTTCCCAAATTTAGCCACAGTAGAGGAAATCAAGAGATCCAGACCATCAGGAGAAGTGACATCCACAACAATAGCATTGACGTTAGCTTCTGAGACTCCTTCTTTTAGAATGGCTTGTCTTGTATCTTCTAATCTAGCCGAATCTCTTCCAGTGATTGTCACTTGAGCACCTTCAGAAGCCAAAAGGACTGCCGTCGCCCGACCGATTCCATTTGAAGATCCTAAACAAAACAAAGAATGAAAACTTCATATACTGGAATGTTTTATGAAAAATCAAGGCATTTGCTTCAAGAAACTCACCAGTCACAATTGCAACTTTTCCAGAGAAACGAGCCATATCGAGTAGATTTGACCGATATGAACTTGATTTTATCAAATTTCAATCAAGTTTTTTGCCACTCTCCACTTTTATACTTTTTCAACGGCAAAGAAAGAAGAAACGCAGACAAGACAGTCACATACATTTTGTGACTGAAGAGATGGAAGAGATGTTTAGTCAAGTCCAAATTTTGAATTGTACCTGCTGATAATACCACATCTTCTGGACAAAACTAAGGGATCAAAAAAGCTTTGGAACGATTCTTTAAAGCTGACAGCATATATCGTCAGACTTTCAAGCATTGCTGCTGTCATTTCATGCTGATTTTAGGGCCGTGCATATTATATTGTAGAGACCGTAGCCCTTCGGAGAATCCTGGAATTTCTGAATACACTATCGGACAACTTATAGTTGTCACTCGTTTGGTGCTCGAATTCCATGCTCAATTCCCACGTCAACTCAAAGAGTATCTTAGATTCGTTTTCCTCATTCCTTTGTTTCTGTTCTCCAATTTGTTTCTACAGAAAATGTTTATCGTTGATCAAATGAGTTTGTACACAGATGGAGTTGTTGGGAAAAAAGACTAGAGAAAAGCAAGAAAGGACAAAATAGCATATTTATATGAGATCAAGATTTGGAGATGATTTGGTTGGAATGAAAACCCGCTGTATCTGATATTTCAGACGCTGTGGTTACTGGCTGATGAGCACGGAGAGGCACATTCGGTTTTTGGTTCGTTGTGAGAATCCGAGTTGAGAGCTTCCTGAAATAATGTTTTATAATGACCATTATGACAAAAGAACTAACAGTCAAGAATCCTTTCTTCATGTTTTGAATGATGAACTGGACGAATTTGAACCAGGCATGAGTGATGTGCTTCTCGACAGTCTGCACCTTCTTTATCCCACCACAGATGACGTAGCTTCCTGAGAATAAAAAAATTAGATGAAAAATGAAATGAATTCTTCTGTGACTCACCCTTTGTGTCTTTCAAAAGAGCCGAGACAACAGAATCCAGAAGGCAGTTCTTCACGCATAACCAGTTCTCTGCCTGGAACCACACTTTCATTCGGAAATGCATTGCTCCGAGTTGAAGTGAGAGATCTTGAATCTCTTCGATGTAGTTGGTATCCATGAGTTTTGATATGACCTGGAAGTATGGAATTCAGTTGATAAGAGAGCACGGAACATGGTTCAGAAGTTGTCCAGGGATGGTAAAAAAAAGTGTTCAAAACGATTAGATAGATCAGATCGAGGGATGTTTCGCAAACCTTGTTGAAGAAACAATTGACTCCGTCAGCGACTGATCGTGCTCTGTTCATGTTGTTGACATCCTCACAAGTGTAGTTTCCACTTCCCAAATACCCTCCTGATTTGCATTCTGAAAACATTCAGTTGATACTTGATTCTCAGAAAAACCATCTGTACCTAGAAGAGCTCTGAAACGAGTTCTGTTGTCGTTAAGTAATCTGGCAACAAGTTCACATCCAATGTCTGCTTGACTCGAAGCTCTAAAAAACGAAGAAATGAGAACAATACTCATGATAATTCGAACTCACTTCTCCCAGCTAGCACAGATGCACTGTCTCTCTGAAATGCTCAAATTGATAGACCGTGGACAGACTGATGGAGAATCTGGAGACGGTGATGTCTGTCTAGATTCACGGAGAGGTAGATCCATTATTTCTGAAAGAATGAAAAATGAATTTGGGAAAACCGGAAATGAATTCAGGTACAAGAGAAACGAGAGGAGGGACTGGAACCTAATTTAATTAGAAAAAAGGGAACGGCTGTCAAAACAAAACAATCAAAAAATTGAAAAAATATCGGGAGTTCCGGTTCAGAAATTAACGAGTTTCTTGGTATTATTCCCCCTCAAAAATGGAAATACTGCCCACAAAAAAGCATAAAATTCTGAAAATATTGAACGATCATAGATGATGTTTTGGGAGGTAGTGGACTCTGCAAAACATATATAGACGACACCAGCTGAAAAAGAAGTGAAAACAATTCAGGAGGAGGAATCTAAATTTAGAAATAAATAAATATCTCAATCAACCTATGAAGTGAATTGAAAAGAACACATTGAGAAGAAGAAGAAAACAAGGGATCTCCGGATATCTGTCTACCAATTCTTCATTCCTTTACGCTTCAAGAACACACTCGATTGTGTCTAAAAACGAATAAAAGATTCAGAATTTCCCACGTCACACACAGACTCACAAATGGTTTATATGGCAAATGCAGAAAGAAAAATAGAGAAGAAATTGAGCAGAAGGCAGAAGAAGGAGAAAAGAGAACATCATGTAATCGGACACCTCCCACATTAGGTGAATATTCCCAAGGTTGACTCAAAATTCTGAGAAATTGAAACAGAAACAGGAACAAATTATCATTCTGAAAACTAGGAAGTTCCTGATCAGACAGTCTCCGAAGGGAACTGTCTATACGAAGACGTAACTGGGACATCTCTTCGAGTGGGTGTTTGTTATTGCCACGTGGTAACAGAGATCACTTACAATATGTTTTGAAATGAAAAAGGAATGTGACGAAAAGGGTAAGGGAAATGAGAATAAGATTATATTTCCATCAAAAATAACAAAAAGTACCAGGGACATTGAGTAGAACAACATTATTTTTTTGGGTGATGTTCACAGAAAACAAAGGAAGGTCACTGGTAAAAATTTGATAACACCTAGGTACAGTAGGATTTTCAATGACAGTCAGATAAACCAAACTCCGAAAGTCTGCCCGCAATCAAGATCGATCGCCTTTTTGAACCCAAGATTCCGAATATTCTATTGAAGCTTACAGTAACACTATTTTTGCCTCATCAACAAATTTCCCTTTCCCGGAAATAAGACCTTCAAAAGAAGCTTGTTTCGGCTTTTCATAACACAAAAAACGTATTTTTAACCAAAAAGTTTTTTCTAATTTCCTGTAGTCAGACCGGAAATCTGGTGTTTTCTTAAACTATTCAAGATTGGAATCCTCCTATTTTCCTATTTTTTCCATTGTTCTGTCAAAAACAGACATGAAAAATAGATGGTGTAGAATGCTAATTTGTGATTAGCTTATGACATTTTCAAAATCTAAAATTGAAAGATTGATTTCCAGACCAGACAGAGGAATGACAGAACATAACATAGATGATTTTGATAAAAAGTGATTCAAAAAGGGGAATAACGATCTTTGGAAATCTTTGAATCGTTGAATTTCCGGCATGAAAAATGAGGATACGAACATTTAGTCAAGGAGAGGTTCTAGGAAGTTAAGTGGGCTGGAAAAGAAGGAATTGCAGACATGTGGGTGTCCAAAATAAGGAAAATAAGGAATATGGATTCCATAAAAGTTCCCTTTTAGATGCACCTAATGAACTTTTTGTTGGTAGATAGGGGCTGATGTCTAGACGATTAGAACTTATGAATTAAGATCAATTAATCAAGGTAAATATTTGGATTGTGCAGGTGAAAATGGTTGGACTATAATAGATTACTGTAAATAATGTGCTTCTGGGAATCTTCTGGAAAAAAGTTCAACGAAAGTAACTTTTTTTGAAATCTCAAATTGAGGTCAATGTGTTCCGGTAACTCTCCCATTGGACTTCTTTGGTTTAGAAAGGATCTGAACTCTAATAGAAGGGCTTCAAGCACATATAACACGAATAAAATGATCTCTACGCCTTGATCTTTGTTATTTTGTTTTGTTTTTCATTTTTCAACTGGTAGGTATTAATTACATGCTTCCACTCATATTTTTTGAGTCAATTTGTTTTTCTGACCTCTCGATTTCCTTGAGTCAAAAGGTCTATTGGAACCTCTTTCACTACTAAAAGATCTCTGAAAAATCTGAAGAATGTTTCATTTCATAAATCTGAATTTGCACAACATCTGCCCACCAGAATGTCCGATCTACAAGTTCCGAACTCTAAATATTTACATTTTGAAATGAGAAGATTCAGAATGGTCACCGGAAAAAGAAGAAGATGGTGACAAAAGTTCAGTGAACATTCATTGTGGGTCAGTGAGCAACTAAGAACAAAAAAGAAAAGAATTGGAAAATGAAGAAGCAAGGGAAAGAAATAGGAAGAGATTTTTTGAAAGGGGGGGATGAACAGAAGAAGTGGTCGACTGAGAGGAACATCCTCAGCATACATTCCTTTCCCACAAAATTCTTTTTTTTATCTACCGTAGTTTTTTTTATTACAAAGAGCACACCAATTCTTAATGAATGATTTTATAGTTCAAAAAATTTCCCAATTTTTTTTTCGCAAAGCAGGACAAAAACAAAGGATATTGCCAATTTGGAGATGGAATGAGTAACGTCATGCCTTGAAATTTCCTCCGTTATTGGTCTGTTTTTAAACAAAAACTGGAAGGGAACCCAGGAAGAAATTTGAATTTTAAATGATCATTTTGGTGACTAGGTGGCAGAAATGGAGGAACCCCTTTTGAATTTTGAACGTTATGCAAATGGATCCTTTCAAAGAAATTAGTTCAACTGGGGAGTACACTTTCTCTG
>GL380122.1:98141-112276 GCA_000143925.2 Caenorhabditis brenneri
ATATTTCTTCCGAAAATGCACGTCATTGGTTTGCAACAGTGATGTCTTGAAGAGATTCCTGAATGAGGAAAAGACACGGTTTTCAAGGAAAATTCAAAAATTCTCGAAAAGTTCACACATTGTAAATTCAAAAGTGCTTCCCCTCTTTCCACAAGTTTCTACACTTTTTGTAAGGACTGGAAGAGCAGGAGTTTAAGGTTAGGATACTCATTGAAAGTCTCGTGGTAAGAGTATTGGTGAAGCAGAGACTCATGAGAGTTCAAGCTCTGATAGTTTCAAGTCAATATACCAAAATATACCCCTAAACATCTATTTCAAAACTCCAATGGATTTAGACTACAATAGATTTTTGAATAAACGGAAATTGAATTTTCGTCGTTTTCTTCCCGGTTCTCGTGTACTCTTACTTTCTCACTCTATTCCCAGTTTTCACTCACTTCTTTTGCATAAAAATGTTTCATCCAATAATGTTTACTCCCTCCATTTTTATCCATCCAAAAATGCCTTCATCCTCAGTCTATTCTTCAATCTATTAAGCTCATTTTCGACAACAACCTAATCCTTTGTTCTTTCATTTTTCGAATGAAAATTGCGATTTTGAATAATCGCGTGCGAATCTCTCAGACTGCCCTCAAACGATAATCTAGAAACAGAGCAAAAAGGATTCCGGGAGAGTGGCAAAATGCAAATTTAAGGAGGCTCATCCCGTTCCGTTTTTGGTATGGAACTGCTGAATCGGAAGTAAAAAATGAAGTTCGTTTGGGTTCAAACAATTATAATCAGAGCACAGTTTTCTGTGTTTTGTGTAATTCAAAGAACCGATTCTGAAGACTAATCATTACTTCCGATTTCACAGTTCTCTTGGGTATTTTTCTTATTTTTCAGCAATTATAATGCGTCATTATAATCATGGCTGACTGGAGTACGGTAGCCCACTTTCTTGGTATTCATTTCTGATTTCATTTCAGAACATCTCACTTTCCTCTGATCTGCACGTTGTTTTTTCCTGATTTTTGCTTTCTTTTTCCAGAGGTGGAGACTAATTTCGAATCTGAAATCTCATCTTTCCTGAATTCTCTAAAAATCTCTATTCTCCTCCTCCTTTTTGTTCCGTTTTTTTCTCACTGAATCATTCATTCTATTGTTTTTTCCATCATGTTTTTCTTTAAGGGTATCCCTGTTAAAATGGAGGGATTCTCTTCAAATTTTACAACGACTTCCTCGATTTCAAATGAAAGTTCAGAAGATGAGGATCAACAGCCACGTGGGTTTTCTTTTTTTTGCTATTCTGGAAAATTAATTCAAAGAATACCGGAAACGAATATTTCGAATCAATCGGAAATTTCCGCCTCCATTTCCTTATTTAGAAAAAGAAAAGTTATCGCAAGTTGCAGCTTCTTGCATCATATTTATTCATTATCCCACAGTCCGAAATGGAATTTCAATTAGGTATTCCGATAGTTTTATTCGAATTTTTGTTCCGTATACTTTCTGTTTATCCCTCATACTTCCTTCTTTTTTTTACGGCGGCGACAGAGGGAATCTGTGAAAAACAAGAAGGAAAGGGGTCCGCGAAAAATGGATGAAAGAGGAGAAAAAACATCAGGAATTATAGTCGGATTCCTTCAGATTACTCACTTCTCCTAATAAGGATTCTCTCATTTCCTTCTAATTTAGACTCATGCCATTATTTATTTGTAGGTTTTTTTTTCGATTTTTGAAATGCAAAATGACAAGTTCTGAGAAAAATGGTGATGCTTGTAATATTCAGAAAGAACTCCTCAGAGGACATTCTGACGTGACTAGAATTCAAAATTCAACTGAACATTTCAGACGTCGATATGTCATTTGCCAAGGGATTTATGACTGTCGTCTACATTGTTGTCTGTCTTGTCGGAACTCCGGGAAACTTATGGATCATCTACAAACTGTTCCGTGCTAAGTCGGTTTTGAAAATCAGCTACAGTAACCCAATGAGTATCATTTCAGACTCTGGAGTGGTGCCTCTGTTCAACTGACTGTATCTCAACGTTCTCGGATCTACATTTTCGCTCTTGCCTGTTCTGATATGTTCCTCCTCCTGACTCTTCCTGCAACTGCCAGTTACAATTATCATGGAACCTGGATTTTTGGTTCAGCAGCTTGTTATGTGATTCGTTCAATTGAAATCTTCGCAAAACTGTTCTCAGTGATCCTTTTGACTGTGATGAGCTTGGAGAGATATGTCATTGTGTGCACGAGGTGAGTTCTAGCACGTAGAGGAACACGAATAAGTATTATGTTAATCCCAAATGGGTTGCAAATGAGTCAAGATGATGTCATTTGTGAGGGTGTGGTGTTCCATGCAAATGAGTCAAAACGTCATCATTTCAGACTTCGTCATATCTACCGTGCATGGATGTCTCTTGTGCCACTTGCCGTCGGAACCGTCTTTGGAGTCATCGTCCCAACAATCTTCCATTATCTCTATCTTCAACATTTCTCAGTTCCATTTCCGGATTCAGATGTCACTTGGGTTTGTCTTCCAATCATGTCAAATGACATCTTCAATACATTTGCTCAATATACATTCGTCGTCGGTTTCATCATTCCGTTTGCCATAATGACTGGTTGCTATATAATGCTCGTTCATCATGTCAAAAGAAAATACAAGCTTCGTCGCGCTCAACAGACAACAACACTAGCCAAATCGGGAAAAGAGCCAAGATATATGAGTGAAGTGAGGAAGAGTATCTGGAGAATCGCCGTATTTCATTTTGTCTGCTGGGCACCGTTCTGGGGATTCACAATGCTTCCCAATTATATTTATCAAATTGATCAATTCTTGCATGGAGAGAGTGCAGAGGAAGAGAGCGGAGGGGAAAGTATCTTGTAAGAAACTCAAAACATTTTAAGAACTGATTTCATTTTTACATTTTCAGATTGGTCTACTGCCGTCTAGTCTCGAATTGTCTTCCATATATCAATGCAGCAGGTATACTAACATTCAATATGAACTGACAATAAACTTGTCCTTTTCAGGAAACTGGGTCCTATACGCTCTTCTAAATGTGGATGTCCGCAAGCACATCTACAATCAACCAAAGAAGAAGAGAAAGTTCACATTGAAATTCAATCCGGTCAACACATCATCGAACTGTTAATTCAATTGATTTCAAATTCTTATTTAATCCATGTCAACTAGTGATAGCCCATCAAACACATGATCTCTTAACGGGTATTGTCAAATGAAAAAGAGCCAAACTGAATAAATTATTGTCTTGAATAGTCTCAACATGTTTCAAATCGAAAATTCATTTTCTTTGAATCGAACAAAAACAGAATTAAAGCATAACCATGTCATCGGAATCTCTTCTATGAGTTGTTGAATCTTCAGCTGCCAATTGACGAACACGATCTGCAGCTGACGGAGCTCTACCGGTGTTTGGTTGACTGGATGAGCAGAAAAGACGACGGAGCAGGAAGGTTGTGGCGGGAAGAACAAGGCAGATTGGGAGAACAATTATCATGATGACAATCTGAAATGGAAAAACAATCTGGATAGATTTTGAAAGGAAAAAAAGAAAACTTATCGATTGGCTTACCCAAACTCTCATATGAAAACAACACTCCTTATTCAGATGACCACAACATTTATAAAACGATAAAAGTGTTTCTTCAGGGCATTGGTTCCCAACTCGATTCGTTGGGCACCAAATTGCATCACTTTCTGGCAGAGTAGTCGTCTGAAATCCGAATTTCTTTCGTAGGAGTTCCTCCTCTAGACCTACCGTAATCTCTGTAGTTATCTCAATTTGATCTTCATCCAAATCTTGTGCCAAAGAAACAGTTAAAACAGCAATCAGTAACTTCAGAAAGTAGAAACAACCGGCTTTTCGACGAGAAAAGAGCATCAAGAAAGCGACGATCGATAGAGCATTTCTCTGCAGAATTGAGAGCACGAGCCGACGGTCATTTCATTGTAATTTAAGGCAATTTGAAACTGCGGTGGTTTTCTTTTCTTCTCTTTTCTTTTCGAAAACGACGAAACTGTACTAAACATTCAACAGAGAAGAAGAAGAAGAATGAATGATTAGGGATTCAAAGTCATTATTTATCCAGTGTTAGAAAATAAATTTATACTCTCAGAGCTCTCAAAAAAAAACTGTAGAACTATCATTTCCAGGATCTTTTTTGTTTTTCCATTATTCCTATTCAAATTCAGTGAAGAAGACTAGAATGAATTTCTGAAATATTACAGTAGTGATGTTATAGTAGTCTGTTTCAGTGTTTGAACATTTCACGTTTCAGATGTAATCTTCGGTCGTTTATGATTTTATCTCGTCTAGCCTCTAAGTTTTTTTTCAAGAAGACATCAACAACAAAACAAGACAGTTTGGAACGAGATCATCGGT
This sequence comes from Caenorhabditis brenneri, assembly GCA_000143925.2. NCBI lineage: Eukaryota > Metazoa > Nematoda > Chromadorea > Rhabditida > Rhabditidae > Caenorhabditis > Caenorhabditis brenneri. The sequence goes on from GL380122.1 coordinate 102,536, forward strand.
TTATTTTGTAGCAATCAAGCAAAAAAATAAAAACGAGCGGGAAGACAATCAAAAGAATAGAGAAGTGAAGGTCATATATACAACACAAACCGGAATGCATTCTCGAAGTATATAATAATTACTACACAAATAAAGAAGAATAAGTCTCGAGAAAAGGAGACGGAATGCCGTGTCAGAATTCAGAATCACCAAAGAAATTACAAGAATTACATTGGTCTGAAAGCATAGCATGTGACGTCGTCGTTAGCCACTTGGCAGTAGGTCTCAGTGTAGGCGACGTAGGAGAAATCTCCCTTTGCGCAGATTACGTTGAATTTTCCGAACATTTTCTCTTCGGCAGCCTTTTGGATAGCGCGTTTCGAGATGGTGGGGTCATGGTGCATGTTCTGAAAATTCCAAGTTTCATAGAGGATAAAATGATTTGTCAAACTTACGTTTTCCATCACTCTTCTGAGTTTCTTGCTGTTGCAGGTTGGATCCTCTTCTTGTTCCTCGGTGGTGAAGAGCTGAAAAAATTGTTTTGATTTGGAAAGTTTTCGCACATTGAGAGAGTCTATGGACTATCTCACTAAATATGTTTTATGAGCTACAATGTCTTCAAATATTTGATAATTTATAATTACCTTGGATCCATGAGTTCTGTGTCTAGCCATGAATCTACATGGGCTTCCACACCGACAGCAACAATCATTAGCTGGTTGCATAGCATATTGATTAAAAACTGGAGCTGGAGCATATGATTGACATGGAGAATATACTGGAGGTGGTGGTGGTGGGCACATCGGCGGTGGCGGTGATGGAGGCGGTGGAGGACATGGAGGAGGTGGTGGGCAGAATTGTGGAGGACAGATTGGAGGCGGTGGGCATGGAAGAGGAGGAGGAGCACACATCGGTGGCGGAGGTGGAGGACAAGGTGGTGGTCCCATCGAACAACATCCTCCAAATGTGGATGAAGCTATGGGAACTAACGAAAGAAGAATTGAAATGGGTAGAAGCATCTGAAAGTTTTCCAAATAAGAATATGATGGAAAAACTGTAGTTCTTTGGGAGGATTACAAGAGGGTAATTGTAGGATTTTTGGGATTAGAAGAGATCGTTCGGTTCCGGTGTCAAAATGAGAGAAATCTATTTTTTCAAAAAGAAGAATTTGAAAAGAAAACGGTTTGAATCGGTTTGTGATCGTCACCTGTCCTCATCTCATCAATAAGATTTTGATTTGAAACAAAGAAAAAGAAGATGGCATCTTTTCACATCATCCCATTTACCTTTTATACCTCTTCTCATTTTTGACCCTGACTTCTTCCTCTTTGGCACCGCCTCCCATACCTCATTGCCACCCGAGAATTTGACCCTCCGAACAGGTTTTCGAGACGGCTTCTCCTTTTTTGAATTGTATGAGTAATCGTGTTACGTCACCTATTAATTATAGAGACGAGTAGGTGAATCCGATTGCTTTCTTTCCAGTTATTTTCTCAATGAAGTTCAACTTTTGAATTTTCTATTCTCCGAAACCAATCTGTTTTTTTCATAAACGTTCTTTCTTAGGAATCAACAAGAGGAAATTGTAATTGAATTATGCTAATCAAAGGTGAACTCTCTTTGTTCTCACTCAAGGTTATTCAGGTAGCTTTTGAATTCGCCGTCGCACACCATTAGCTTATTCATTTTCTATTTAGTAAACACAGGAAAGCATCCGAACTGGTTTCGGACGGATGAATGAGTAATCCTTTATGGTATCAAGGAATTTTTAAATGAAACTGAAACAACTAGTGGACTTTTTAATCTGAGGCCGTATTCATGAACATTTACAGAATGTAAATGCAGTGTTAATTTCGTTTACACGTGAAAATTTAACACTGCATTTACATTCTGTAGATGTTCATGAATACGGCCCCTGGATTCTCAGCCAAATGCAATCAATAGCTGACGAGTTCCTATTTTCTGAAAAACAAGGAAGTCGTCGAGTTTTCTGTGTATGTTTAGTTCAGCTGTTTTTCAATCATGTCAATGAATTCACCAATCTAGATATATATCAGAACTCCCAAAATTCGGATGTTTCCGATTAGTTTAGCGAACAAGCATCAAAAACTTCCGGGCTCTACTAAATTTGTTGTACTCTTCGAAACCGCGGGAATGAGTTTTTGTTTTTTGTTCTTTGATCAAGCTTTGACGAGTTTCGAATACACGTATATCCTCACTTCCTCGTAATAAACATAACATCATCCCATAATATGCAAACTTCAAAGTACTAGTAACAATTCGTTTATGTTTTATGTAACAAAACAAGAAACAATCAAAAAGGCATTTACTTGGCCTTCTTAGCACGAATCTTGCGAAGGTAGAAATCGAGTTCCTTTCCTTCGAGAATGTATCCGTTAGCTTGTCCGACTTGTCCTGGGGAGGAAGAGAGACGAGCTGAAAATTCGAACTTTAATCAAAAGGAAACTTTTCGTTATTTATTACCGAGAAGACGTCCAGTGTTGAATTGCTCGATGAGGAGGGCATCAACGGTGGCAGTCTTTTGACGCTCGGTGTACTTCTTCAAAGTGTGGTTGGATCTCTTCTTGTTGAGGACGGCGTTATCTTCATCGGAAAGCTTAGCGTTCTTCTTTCTGGCCAATGGAGTAGCGTAGTGAGCCTCATACCATTGACGGAATGGAGCAGCATCAACGCTGACAATGGCTCCCTTGACAAGGGTCTTGGTACGAACCAACTCGTTGTTAGTAGCGTTGTACATGGTATCAACGATACGGGTCTTGCGAGTGGTTTCTGGAAAGGAAACAGTAAAATCTCGATTAATTGTTAGCTAATTCAACTTACGCTCAGAGGCCCAGGAGAAGTTTCCGGCGTCAAGGCGGAGAGCTCTGTGCTTGAGGTTTCCTCCACGAGTGCGGACGAGACGAACGCGGTGAGCTCCAATCTGAAAAAAATTCAATAAAAAATGTTTTACAGTCTTGACGAATTTTTGAACCGTTATAATTCAAAACCAACCTTGGTGTTGGCAGCTGGACGTCCGAGCTCGAACTTCCTCTTCTTGTGTGGAACCGGGCGAGTAGCTCCGGTCTTGTAGCGCTTATGCCAGGAGTCGCGCGAGATACCCATGCTGAAAATAATGAATTATTTAATTTTTTATTATAGCAAGAAAAATCAACGGAGAAGGCTATATCAAGAATATGAAAGGATCGAGTAAAAAATTAAGTTTTGGTAGGACTACTTAAAAAAAAAAACAAAAGAATCAGATGAATTATGATGTATGCCTATTTAGCCCCACTATTTCTACGCTTTTTTGAAAAAAACTGCGAAAAAAGTACGTAAAAACAACAGAAAAATTAAAAAAAGAAACTCGGCCTAAAATTTCTCTTCGGAAAATAGAGAGCGCTGCCTGCCTCAAGGAGGAGATCGCGGCGAGACCCGCCACTCGGCAAACACTATGTCCCTTTAAAAATATTTTTTTTCTCTGCTAATTTCTCGGTAAATTAATCGGTTCTGCTTGTACGGAACTTTTGATATCAGCTTCTTAGTAAAGAATTTAAAGAACATTTAAAATCAAAAAAATTTTTATATGCCATTTTTACAGAAGTTTAATAGCACCTTGAATTCGCATTCTATAGTTGAAGAAAATGTTGTTTTTATATAAGAAGCGGTTTCTAGAAATTCGAAACTAAGCTTACTTGCCCCATATCTAGAGAATGAAGTTTGAATATTCATTGATTGAGTTAGTTTACCTCTCTTCCGGAATGGAGAATAAAGAGTTAACTGCGATATATAAGCCTTTGACTCGAAAGTTTGTTAAAACGACTTCCATTCAGATCATTTCCAGCTTTCAACAAGGACTGAAAAATTTTAAGATTCAGAAGCCATCAAAACTCGTAATCGAAAATTAAAAGTGGTATAAATATATTTTATCGGGCACAATACGTCTAGCTAAAACGGCTAGCCGACTCAACTGGTTCAATAAACTTTTTAACGAAAGTAACTGCGGGCAAAGTTTAAGGAAAAGGTATCACAAAATATGTAAAGAAGAGCTCTTTGACTGAAAACATTCGGTAAAAGAATGGATAGTAGTTGTACAGAAGCGAACAATACACGAAGTTCTAATGAAACATCTGAAAAAAAAGCATGGAAATGAGCCTCTAGAAAGAAAGCGGAATTTTTAAATTGGCCATTGAAATCATTAAAAATTATGGAAATCGTTTGTTTTCATGGGAGCGGGCATTAGAACGATGATGATTGAAGCTGTGCTAGGAACTTTGGAAGTTGGTTCAATGAGATGCATGAATCTTCGAATGTGGAAGCCGAGGCGACGATCTGGAAGAATAACTTTTTCTGAAGATTCTACAACACCAATCTCACTTGAGCTCCAAGATACGCAGCATTGTATCGCCATGGACTGATATTGACCTGAGTATGAATTGTGTTTGGAACAACTGTTGATAACTCTTGCTCTAGCTTTTCAGCCAATCCTGGCATCAAAGAAGCTCCACCTGCCAAGTATATGTTTCTGAATTAAAAGAAAAAATTACATTTGACCAACTATATGAAGTGCTTACCTGTAAAGTGTCCTGCGACTATCAATTGGACTTTGGAGAATCGCTTCATGAATTAACTGATGAAGTCCTTTTGTATCAAGACCCCACTTCTTTGGTTTGAAAAGTCCTTCAGTGCACAAGAAACGTGAACTATCAATGTCAAATCTAGTCTGCATTCCAGGAACTGGCGTAAAAGCATCCAGTGAAATCCGAGCTTCTTTGTTCTCTGATTTCTCTTCTTTTTGATAGTCTTCTGGTACATAGGTTGTCTGAAAACAATTTATGGTCTTATATGGTTTATGTTATCATATAGGATCTTGACATACCTGTTCTAGTGCGAATCTGAGAATCAACTTTTCAACTGGACTCTGGAAAGCATACAATCCCTTGTTGTGAGCACTGAGTGAAGATCTCAATGAGTCTCCCATTTGTTGTGATCCATAAGGAATCGAGCAGATTGCTGATTCGACAACATATCCATCAATAACTGGAACAATATTAACACGTTCTCCGATATCCACGACAACTCCAGTTGTGACGTCATAGGCATAGAGAATTAGTGATGGCTGACGGGTGATTGCAGCTGCCTGGAAATCATGGTTTCTCACTAGAATCTCATTTTTGTGTTGCAATAGTTTTAAAATCAGCTTTACTTACTTGGAATTTCACATCTTCCAAACAGATTAGGAGTAATTCTCCAATCAAAGCAGTTGGAATGTTTTGTGGAATCGACAAGAGGACCTTATACTTCCATGGCTCAATTTTCAATTCCTTTGTGATTTTATCAATAACAGCTTTCAGAACATCTCTGTCAATTGTATATCTTTCCACTGCTGGATCTGTTGCAGAAATTGGTCGGACGAAGTCTCCATTGTGTCGAACTTCTGGTTTATAAGCATCTTCTCCAACAATAATTTTCCCATCATCAGTACGAACTGCAATAGCTGGGAAGAATGCTTGTGGAAGTGATGGCTCAGTTGTAAGAACTCCAGCTCTGATGGAGCAAGATCCCAATTCAAGAATCAAAACTCTTTCAGTCAAGTGTTGGAATGCACGTGGAATTGGTTTGACATATGCATCAATGAGTGAAGAAGCACAATGAGAGAGGAAAGACTGACGCCACTTATCAAAGACAGCTGATGGTACTCTGAAAAAACATAGTTTTTGTATACAGTAATCAATAAAGAGACAACGAACCTGCAATAATATTTCACATGTTCCCTTCCTCCATGAATAGTCAACGTTCTCTCATCTTTGTTTGCGTCGACGTCAGCTCCGGAAAGCACCAGTTCTTGAGCTGGAGCCTCTCCAGCATAATGGGTTGCGAAAATTTGAAGGCGTCCTTCCTTCATCCGGATGTACTGCTTCATCCATCCTTCATTGTCGAGTCCATCGGCTTTCGTCACTTCATCGGCAGGAACCTGAAAATTTGAAAATATAGTCTCAAAATGAATAAAAATGCAGTGTAAAGTTACTCACAAACTAAATATCGAAATTTATAAACTTTAAAAATTTCAAAACCATAAATCAGTTTGTCTACAGTATTCCAACGGAAAAAAACCGAAGCTCCGCCCATCTCCACACTAAACATAGCGGCGCGCGGAACCCGGCCGGTGTCGGTACACACCGCGAATGACCTCACTCCGTTTTCCATGACTGGTAACTCTGGTTCCTCTGCATTTGACCGTGAAAATCTTTCGCCTTTTACTAAAGATTTCCGTGCAAAGGAGCAAACACTGAGTATTATTACCAATTTTTGGAGTCCCCTCGAGAGAGCGGGACAGAATAAACTGAAAACACACCTCAACGTGTCCTTCCATCGTCACGAAACGGTTTCGTTTGGTCTCCACACGTGGCTCATATGAGATTTCGTATAGAGCTTTGAGAAGATGTTTTGGATCCCATTCACGAAGAGCATTAGCTTCCTCTGCTTTCAAACTGTCTGATCTTCCAATGCCATTTTCCATTTCAACACCGTTGACTTCCAAATCTGGCATGGGAGGCTGGAAAAAAGTGAAAAAATAATATTTCAACTCGAAGCCACAATCAAAGCAAATAGAAAAAAGAGCATGCATAGAGAAAATTCAATAAAATATATGTTTGTTTGGCTATAAAACAGTGGAAACGGGGGAAAAACGAGAAGAAAAAGTATCAGTTTTCGACATCCGAAAAGAATCGTACTAGTAAAAAAGGGCGTTCTTTTCAAAAAAGAAGAAGAAGAAGACGACGAAAATTGGAGTGAGCAGAGTTTCCGGTTGCATTTTTGAGACTTGTCGTTGGTTTTTTTGCGTTGGTCGGTTGGTTTGTTTGGAGACAACAACGGAACGCAATTTGAGGAGTTGGAAATTTGAACGGAGATGTGCAGTCACAAGATTCAGAAATGTTTTATGATAGGGAAATACTATTCAACTACAGTGGGTATCGAAGAAGGACTACTGTAGTCTAGAAAACAAGAGACAAGGAAATTTTATAAGAAATCGATGGACCTAACTTCCTAGACAAGAATAGAAAGAGCCTAAAAAGATCGATTTCTCTCTTTTTTTCCTCCTTCCGTCTTTGTTCCGTAATAAGATTATGTGCAAATAGGAGAGCGAGTGAGCACAAGTAAACATTTCTCTCCTTTTTTGAGCATTTTTTGGAGCTGAATGAAAAATGCTTGTGGTAGAAGACAACTGAATTGGAAGAGAAAGGGTTATCATTTTTAAATCTTGGAAATGGAATTCCACACTCACTCATAAATCTTAATATTCACCTGTGAATATCGTGTGAAATCTACGGAAATCCGAAATTCGATGCGTGTCTTGAATGAAAAGAGCGAGATGAAAGAGAGACACCGATCGGAGATTAAACCGAAATATTTTGAAAGATATTGGAAACAATGAAGAGGATTCAGAGAGAAAAAGCGAGACGAATTGTTTGGGGTTCAATGTGACGGCCTAATTGCCATGTGGAAACGATTTTTCGAGAGTAAGCGCAAAAATAAAAAAGAAAGAAAAAAGAAAAAACAGAACATTCTCTATGTTTCCTGTTGTTTTCTTTGAGATGGGTGGTCTTTGGATTTCAGAGTTTTTTGAGTGATGGATTTGAGTTTTGAGATAGTTTCCTAAACTGAAAACAACAAAGTATACTTTGAAAATATGGATTGCCTCTAAACAAAAAAGCTAAAAAGTTACATATAAAATCATCTGGAATCTTATAGAGTTCGGAACTAATGATTAATTATATTGTCTAGACAAGAACAACAAGAATTCAGATTGTGTATTAGTTTTCTGTACAGTTTTCTGAGAATTAGAACGCTCCATTGACGCCCTTGGTATTATTGTCACTCAATGGTGTTATTCAAGAATTCGTCTGGCACACCTGATAACAATAATTGTATTTGCTAACGCGGGGGAGTTCCAAAATGAGCACCCCTTTGAAATTATCTGAGTCACTTTGTTGTGTGCTTTACTAAAGAAAAGAATTCTGAGTTCAGTCATCTGAAGTTTTTACACATATTCCCATCAATCAAACTAGCACCTCACTCTTCTGTCCTTTATTGACAGACCTCCCTTTTTAACACTCGAACTTTTCCTTTTTTTGCCATCTTTCTTCTTCTCACAAATCCCTCGAGAATTGTAGAGAGGGCGCCGCCGTCAAGCCCATAAATCAGTCACCAAATAAATCTCTTCCTCCGTTTTTTTTTTGCAGAAAAGTTCTGGCATTCTTTCTTGTTTGTTTATCTTCTTCTTCTTCCTTTTCTCTTTTCTTGGTCCCACTCTCAAACCTCCTTTTTTGCTTCTAGCTTCATCATTTATAGATGAAATCGAAAGAAATGTTTTTTTTTCTCAAAAAGGAAAGGAGAGTATTTTTTTTTTGAATCTCTCATGGGATCGAGAATTCGAAAATCAACCGAAAAAGAAGAATACAAAACAAAAATATTTACCATTTCTTTGGAAGAACATGGGACCCTTGAATTCATTTGAGAGCAAAGAAAACATGAAAAATGTCAGCGGAAGGAATGAAAGAATGCCGGTCTTTTTTTTTGGTTTCGTGTGACGCAACTAAAAAACTTTGTTCAATTTTTTCGGTTCAGCAAGTTTGGGAGAAACGTTCAACAAACTTCAAAACTCATTGACCTTTTGGGAGAGAAATCAATGAATGTGAGAAATCAAGTGAGCGGAGAAAGAAAAGTGGAATGATCTCCGAAACTTGAGTCGTTAATTTCAGACAGTAATAATAAACTTCAAACTTTGGGTTTAACTCAAACAATGTATGAGCATCTCTCAAATCGCTCAATTGTTCATCTTCATTAACAAAATATGAATATTCAAAGATTGGGAATATGGTGTTGTAAACTATAATACAGGAAAGTGGAATTGTACAGAATCCTGATCAAGATTAAGAGAATGAGGATTTGAGCATGGGAAACGAATCCATAATCCCAAATACTAGTGGATTAATTTTATGTTCAGAATGCATTAAAATCCAGAAGAATGCTTCAGAGGATTTATCGACTTGGAACGAATGGAACCATGGATAATATCAGAGATCTCTATTTGGAATTGCATCCAATGTGAAGACACTGGAGGAAGTGATCATATAAAGTGCAAGATATATTCTGTCATAAATCAAAACTCTGGATAATTGGACCACCATGTTCAGTGTGAAAAGAAGAGGAAGAAGAAAAAGAAGAAGCTCAAAAGGATTATGCCCTTTTCGTAATGAAGAAGAGAGAAAGAGAGGAAAGAGGGAATGCACTCAATTCATCAAGTCTTTCTCTCTTCATCCTCCTCCTTCGCAAGAGAGAAAAGCGACCCAAAAATGAAGAGAGATAGAAAACAAATCAAGAGACGTAGACATCTGGAGAAACAGAGAAGCCCCCCGCATCCTCTCATTTTCAGGCAGGCCGACGGAGAGGAAAAGAAGCGCGCACGCGTATGTTTCTGTTTCTGTTCTGTGTTTCTGTTCCCTGCTTTAGAGACACGTGACGTAAAAGTTGTTTAAGATTATGTGAAACTTGAGAGAAATAGAGAAAAATGAATAGAAAAGATTGGAAGAGAGCGCGCCCAGGCGACGGGCGGGATGGCGGCCGTTGTTGACGGGGCCCGGAAGAGTTAGAGGTGAAAAAAGAGCATATAGGATGAAGAGATGTAGAGAAAAAAACTAGGAAGAAAAGAAGGGCGCAGAGACTATGACACTAACAATGTATTTATATAAAACATTCTCTTTC